>VMBQ01001973.1:28221-60964 GCA_007657795.1 Dreissena rostriformis
AAAAAAAAAAAAAAAAAATGTTTATCATTTGGAGAGGGTGTGTCATCCCTTGGGCGAAGGTCACACAAAATTGACCTTTGCTCGTCACACAGGCATAAAACATTGACAGCAGACTCAACATGTTGTATACATGCATCCAGCTAGATTAAATTATTCCACAGAAATGCTTCTTTGGTATCATTGTACAAAATTACAACATATTATAAAGACGTGAAACTCCAGAAGCTGCAGCAGTATTGCATTTCCATCATACACACCTTTGCGGTCCTTTATTTATGGCAAGGAACCAATTGCCAAAACGGTACAGTCCGGCACAAAACAAAACAACATATACACATAGTAGAATAAAGCTGGGGTCACTGCCTTGGAATGGTCAATGCTAAGCACTGGGAGTTTAAACCGGTTATAGAGCGCTCAACCTCACACTTGGCCCAGCAATATTCATGATACATATAAGTGTAAATAAAATTTAACCTCATAGCATTGCAACTCAAATTAAACAGTAATATTATGTTAATTTATTGCAAAACATGGCCACCAGAAGGCAGTACAGTTTACTGTTTTAAAGTTTTATAGAAGACCCTGAAAACTTCCTTTACAAAGACCGCTTACAGGATTCGGAGATAAATCTATATAAATATTCATTGAATGGCCCTTTATTTTGTAAAACTATCTTTGTTTACGTATACATGAATCAACATATCCTGTCTATTTGCTTGTCTTAATATAATTGTGAACAGCAACATTCAGTTTGTGTGAGCGCCACTATTGAAGTTTTAGTTTTAACATATTTATTTAAGCTTGATTGAATTGAAAGCCTAAGGCTTATTAAAACGCTCTCGGAGTCTGTTTCCTGGGTAAAACCAGAACTTAGTCTTTGAGGAAGATCAAAAGAACGCTCCCACAATTGGAATCGAATCCATGACCTCCCAGTCTCTAAGCGGACACCATATACAATATGCCACGGTGACCTTTTTGTTCAACTCAGGTTTATTTCAACGTTTGTTGGCATGTTTCAGGAACCAGGTGCTGAGCAATGAAATCAAGTCACTGAAGAAGGAAGTCCCTCAACTTTTGCAAAAGAATGAACATGACAATGAACTCATTGAAGCTTTAATGGTAAAATACATCAAGTCCCTCATTGTTGTATTAAAAAGAAGTGCGTTTCGTCTGCAAAGTTATTAAGGCTGTTTGGAAATTATGTAATAAATTTTTCTCTCTACCTTTTTTGATCTTCCACATCATTTTGATAAGGAGACATTAACAAATTTGTGTGCCAGTCCGTTGCTAGGGGTGTGATTTCTCCTTCTTTCATCTGATTTCCTCCCTATGAGTGCTAAACTAGTAATACAAATAGTTAAAAACAATGTGTGAAACATTGTAATTTGTGTTAAATTGCTTTTTTATGTGTGTTCAAGTGCTTTGTTATTTGTGTTTCCTGTGAGGGAAATAAGCAAATGTGGCGTGGCTGCATACTGTGCCGAATGTAAGCAGATGATTTATATCCCAGTGATCAGGGGATAAATGTGAAAGTCAGTTGAAGATGAGTCTAGCATCATAATCAAACTTTAAACCCATGCCTTAACGTTTGCTTTTATGCCTTCAAGTGCTTTGTTTGGTGTGTTAAAGTGCTGTCCAGGCCATTGTCTTCTCGCATACCACAAACTGTGTTCCTGTCTTACAGAAAGAGCAGACCAAGCTGCGCCTGCAGCTGGACGAGGCCCAGAGGAGCCAGCACAATGCCAGACTGGAGCAGCAGAACAAGCTGAACGAGATACAGGCCAAACAGCAGCATGAGAATAACGTGGTGGAGCAACTCAAGGTCATCGTGTCCGACCGGGAGCTGAAGGTGAAGGTGCTGGAGAACGAAATACAGCAGCTGAAGCTCGCGGTGAGTGTGGCATGGTTCTGTTTTACTTTATGAGTGTTTATTATGGCCCCTACATGCGAAGAATTGTGAAAAGACATTAGGTTTTGTATTATGTGTTTACTGTTACCCCTGTTAGTGGATGCATATATACATATATATATACATGCCTCAAAAGTATTTTGTACCAGTTTAAGCAAGATAAGGGTTTTATGCATGGAATACTTATTTCTAGATTTTTCCTTTGATAAAATAAATGATTGTGGTTAATGGAACTTTTATATTAAGATTCATACAAGTTCTGATGCCACTTAGGAAAACAAAAATTAAAAATCTACTAAAATATTTAGAAATACAAAATGTTAGAAAGTAGGTTAATCATATGTTTGCTGGTCTTGATACTTATGTCATACAAATTGTAGCATTACTTTAATGAAAATGACAATTTCAGAGTTTTTGATAATGAAATTAATTAAAAAAGACAAGTGTCAGTTAAACAAAATAAAAAGCTATTAAGAAAGTTGTGTGCATTAGTATAAACATAAAAAATATTGGCCTTGCTCAAACTTAAAAAAAAAACAATGATTTATTCTTGCTTACAGTAAGATAAATAATAAACTGGTTCCCCTTACCATAAGGTAGGCAGTGAAGTGAGACAAATACATAACTAGTTAAATTTCATTTATTTACAGCACATGCACAGGGCCCAGGCCAACCGCATCGGCGGCCTGTTCAACACGAGTCAGGATTTGTCCCAGCTGCAAGGTGTCACGCCGGTTCCCATTCAGAACGTCACGATTGACAGTCGACCTTCGACAGGGTTCGAGACTATCGACCTTCAGTACCAGGTCGGGAATGATTCACCACCAGAATCGAGGTAGCTTACATTTTGTATGTTTTATATTTCATATGTTTGTAACAGTTGTTAACACATGTTACACATTATCATCCCCTGCAAAAGGCAGAGGGATATAGAACTGGCATTGTTTGTCTGTCATTCCGCCTGTCCGTCATTTAGTCCGTCTATCACAAAATTTTGAAGTTTGCGGGGGATATTAATTCAACGAATTTGCTTGTTCTAATTATCGTTATGTTCAACCAAAATTTGCAACTGCATCAAATAGCCTTGTATGCAACATTAATGAAAAGCTTCGTATACTTGTTATAATGTAATTTTCATAATGTCAGTGTAAATGTACTTGATTAAGCTGGTTTCAGCTTAAGATCATATATCACATTAAAAACAACCTGTTACTTGTGAAAATATATACAATATAAGTTATTTTATTTTCAATTTTTTCTTGCACAATATTACTTAACTATTGTGATGAGCTGTAGGGAAGTTTTCCTATTTGTAATACTTTTATTTTCTTGAACAATAAACATCAATCCTTTATCTTGATATGTAAGGAAACATATTACATTGTCTTATTTCATGATTTTTTTGGCCAACATTGTTAATCCTATTTCTAGAATCTCACATGTGAATGGCCTTGAGATGCCTGCCCCTCCGTCCCGCTCCAACACCCTTGGAGAGATCCATAAACCTCCCTCCAGGGGCCAGTCTCGGGCTCATTCCCGTGCTAACCGACCCCCGTCTGGCAGGTCTGCAGGAGACAGGTATACATTGTTATAGGAGATCTCCTGTAGCTTTTTGGAGTATTAACCTGATTGACTCTCTGTTAGTAAGCACATAAAAAAGGTAAACAACTAACAGAACCACACATATACCGTAACTATAAATTAATACAGATTGTTTTACTTTCTTTTTCTCAAAGGTTTTTTATGCCCCCTTTAAAAAAAAAGGGGGTATATTGTTTTTGGCCTGTCTGTCATTCTGTCTGTCCAAAACTTAAATAATATTAGTTTAAGTTTTGTCATAACTTTTGCAATATTGAAGATAGCAACTTCATATTTGGCATGCATGTGCATCTCATGGAGCTGCACATTTTGAGTGGTGAAAGGTCAAGGTCATCCTTCAAGTTCAAAGGTC
This sequence comes from Dreissena rostriformis, assembly GCA_007657795.1. Taxonomy (NCBI): domain Eukaryota; kingdom Metazoa; phylum Mollusca; class Bivalvia; order Myida; family Dreissenidae; genus Dreissena; species Dreissena rostriformis. The sequence continues at coordinate 32,082 of VMBQ01001973.1, forward strand.
AAAAAAAAAAAAACGGCGCAAAAGGGGGGCATTGTGTTTCTGACAAACACATCTCTTGTTTATTTTATGTATCGGATGATGCAATATTCTTAAAAAATTAACCAGTTAAATATAGGTCTGTGAATAGTTACTTAAATCATTGATTGAAAAGTACCAGGTTTTGTTAAATTGCTAAGAAGAAGTTCAATATATTAAAAACATTCAGAACATTTAAGGGTTATATGCAAGCTATATAAAATGCTAAAGAGATCTTCAAGATTTAAAACATCAAGAATTGAGATGCAATTAGTACACAGAATTTCAAGCAAATTAATAGTACTTACAATTTTTACTAGCAACTACACCTTTTAACGGTACAAACATTACCCAACCCTTTATCGCAGCAAGGTGTGGGCCAGCAGTATATACAATAATTATTATTTATATGCAATGTTTCTTGCTTACGACCTCTGTAACACACACTCATTCCCCACCCCCTATATTTACAGCAAGGTGATGGAACAGCAGACTTTACAATTATTATTACTTACATGTATAATATTCATTGAACGCTTGTCCTGATACACACATTCCCCACCCACTATATTTACAACAAGGGTATCGACCTACAGGCTATTCATGATCATTACTAACATGCACAATATTTTTGGAATACTGGTCCTATTACACACATTCCCCACCCCCTATATTTACAGCAAAGGTATGGACCCGCAGGCTATGGCCCAGCTGCAGTACCAGTGTCAGGAGTACCGCACGGTCGCACAGGTGGCTGAGGTGGAGAAAGACAAGCTGGCTGAACTCACAAAAGTGCTCCAGAAAAGGTGCACAGAAGTTGACTTGTTTTGTGTTTCTAAATTCTACAATGAAAGTTAAGTGCTGTTGAAATATGGGTGCTGTAAAGTGTGTCATTTGTTGTAGACAATTTGAAAAAAAAGATGCTAAAAAGGTTTGTATTTGTGTTGGGTTGCATTGTGTTGCTAAAATTACAGAAGTGATGCAGAAAAGGTATGCATTTTGTTAACCGCCTACTACTTAGATACGCACTTTACCGCGTTCGTAGTCCCATAGAAAATTATATTAAATTTAAGACCTTTCTTAATAGATTCAAGTTTTAAAGTCTTCATTTTCATCCCTAAGATACTGATGAGCAGCAAACAGCATACAACCAGAACACCCTGTGAGTTACTTGCTGTTCTGGTTTTATGTTGGTTGCATAGAGCCATTTTCACTTTGCTTCTGAGAGGGAAAATGCTAAGATGCTTTGTGTTTGACTTATCAATGTTTTCTAGAAAACTTTGTTATGAGCTGCTTTATATCACAGGACTTACAGTAAATGTAAGTGCTGTGCAGAATATTGATGCTGATTTTCAAAGTGTATCAACAATGTACACTGTATGTTTGTCTGTTTGTTTCTTTACTAGTGCCGTATTCAACAGTATTTCGGCCATGTTACAGTAGTCAAATTAATCTACTCTCAGTTTTCCTGGATAAGCTGTTTACCAGTTCTAAGTGCACATATGTCAGTAACTCACAGCTGCCAAACTGGAATCAGAGGTAGGAGAGAAAGACAGAAGGAATAACTTCCATTACCAATTCAAACACAAGTTATGAGGCTGGGCTGGGATCAAAACCTGCAATTCCTCTGATTTTTAGTCAACCTCTCTACCAACTAAGCAAGGTGGCCCTGCTGTAATACTGGTATAGAGTGTGACAAGGCTAATATTTGTCTGAGTCAAAGTCACCAAGTACTGGTTCTACCCATAGAGAAGACTCACAGGCATCTAAATAAGCATAAGGCTTTTGATGCAGTCAAGAAAATAAAAAGGCTTATACTAATTGGTCATTAATTAAATCTTTTACCAGGTGTGATGAGGCAAATATTCGCCTGCAAGATGTCCAGAGAGAGCTGGTGGAACAGAGGAGGCGCAATGCCATGTTGGAGAAGCAGATTGGAAAGACAAACATAGCCAGTGCCTCTGCCACGAGATCAGGTGAGACTTGTAACTGTAACATATGAGCCATGTTCTGAGAAAACAGGGCTTAATGCATGTGTGTAAAGTGTTGTTCAGATTAGCCTGTGAAGTCTGCACAGGATTATCAGGGGCGACACTTTCCGCTTTTATGGTATTTTTTTTGTTTAAAGGAAGTCTCTTCTCGGCAAAAATCCAGTTCAGGTGGAAAGTATCGTCCCTGATTAGCCTTTGTGGACTACACGGCAAATCAGGGACGACACTTAACGCACATGCATTAACTCTCATTTTGACCGAACTAGACTAATATCGTCTGTTGTTACTTCTTAGTTTTGTGTCTTTCCCCACTTGAAGACAATTTTTTTGCAAAATCAAGACAGGAAAATTTAAAAATGATGAGATAAATAGAATACCAGCAAAGTGTTGAAAATAGATCAGTCATTACTTGGCCATAGTTTGGTGGGTGAAGTTTATCTGAACACTAGCCTATGATTATTTATGTCTTACATGTAGTTTGTTACCGTGTTGACAAAAGCACTATGAGTGATGGTTGGTTGTCAGCACGGTAATTTTATCATAAAGCAACAAATATTTTTTGTATTACCGGTAGTTCAAACTGCTGCCATAAATTAAATACCGGTATATGCCTTTTACCAGGATGTTGGCTTCAGCCAGTTGTGAATATGTAAGGCATCTTTCTGACTAAAACATTTTACCCCCATTCCTATCATTTATGTTGCTAAGAAAACAATCAGCCAACTGTAATTCCCATATGTTGGCAGGAAGGCAACTGACCAACTATAAAAATATGTGTGTATTTTGAGTTAAGTTTAAGTTTATTTATGGCTCCATCAGCCTCTTCCTAGAGTGCATCTATAGGGTGAACCTGTCTCTTTGCCATTTGATTGTAAGCCAAAGTGGGTCAAATTTACCCCTGCTACCCAGTGATTCGCAAAAGATATCATTTTGATCCAAATAGACCAGTTTACGGTGGCCTATTAGACCTTAATGTGCTCTGGTAGGTGACCAACTGTAACACTATTGTTGCTATATTTCAGCGGGAGGTATGTCGGCCAGGAAGAAGTCCAGCCTGACGGGAAGTGGGAGCAACATGCCGGCCATGCCTGAGGAGGAAGAACCCAGCAAGATGTCAATGGAGGAGCTCATTGTCAAGTATACAAGCTAATTTGCTTTTTGTTGCTTGGTGTGATAATAAAGAGAGGATTTTTGTTGGATTCGGTGTAATATCAATTTTATTTCTCAAGTGATCATACAAAATTATATTTTCACGAGTGGCGCAGCGATTAAAATCGTTATTCCAACTAATCAACAAATTTTCTGTTTATTTTATGCTTTTTTCACCGTTTATTTACATTGTAAAAGAGTTTAACTGGACAATTTCGCTGAAATAATGACGTCATTTCGAAAAAAAAATGACGTCATTTCACAGTAAAAATTTTGAAACAGTGAAATATCAGTTTTAATTCACTGATATTTCTCTATAAACCACCGAAAAGCATATAATAAATGATTTTAGGCATTTTTGTGCAGGAAAATATGAAAATATTAATGATTTAAAATTGGTAATTCACTGTTTCAAATAGTGAAAAATAAGATTGAAAATTATCATGGAATGAAAAACTGTGAACATATAACATGTAATTTCTATAATCACTTGTGAACAACAATCAATTGTAGCGTGTTCTGAGAAAACTGGGCAAAATGCTTGTGCGTACATTGTCATCCTAGATTAGCCTGTGCAGTCCGCACAGGCTAATCAGGGACGACAATTTCCGCTTTTATGGAATTTTTCGTTTAAATGATGTCTCTTCTTAGCAAAAAATCAGTTTAGGCGCAAAGTGTCGTCCCGGATTAGCCTGTGCGGACTGCACAGGCTAATCTGGGATGACACTTTACGCACATGCATTTTGTCCAGTTTTCTCAGAACGCGACACAATTATGTACTTAAACAAAAGATTTCCTCTATGGTATCACTTGATATTGAGACAGTTAATATCTTCATTTGCGCTTGATGAAATAAGTGTCATTACACCGAACACAACACCTTTTCTTTTTAGCTCATTTGGGAACAAAAAGTCAAAATCATGCCCCTGAAGTAAAAACTGATTATGCTTAATTTAAACTTTATCAACACATGTTTTTAAATAAATGTGTTTTCTGACATCATAAAGCGAAAGGTGTAATATTTGGTTATTGCTTATAGTTGTTCTTTGTAAAGTTTGTTCAAATCATTCGCCTGGGTTGAACAATTGACAAAGCCTGTTGGTTACATGGTTTGTTGCTTTTGAGTAATTTTAACAGTTTGTTTAAAGAATTCCAGAAACATTAAGTGACACTGATATCTTTTAAACTGACATCAAATAAATAAATTAATATAACGAATCTTTAGTTGTTGTTGTTTTTAAAAATGAAAATACTTAAAGAATTAGGTTAGAAAAAGAATGGCATAGCCATTCAAGAAAACATGTCAAGTATACTTATTATGAACCTTACAAATATACGAATATAACATTAACAAATTCTATGGAATACATGGGCTATTGTTCAACACTTAAAATAGAAACTTCAAACAATTAACTAAAATTTAAAATTGTTCTTTATGGAAAAGTTTTTATCTTGTTGCAGCCTTGAAATACAGAGAGATGAAAATGAGGCTTTGAAAACTGCCTTGAAATCGACATTGAAGGCAAAAGAGGAAGATATGCGAGTGTATAGTGACACCATAGAGGAAACTAAAAAGGTTTTCTTGCAGGCGTTAAGACAATACAAGCAGACTGTGCATGGAACTTAGCAGTATATCAAATATGTGCCTTAAAACCATATGGTATTCCATGAGTATATGTAGATGTATGCATAGTCCTGTTAACATTTTCAATGCTACATATTTTAATGATAGCTATGTCAGGATGTTGTTGTTTTAAGAATATATTGTTGGCTTGTACAAACATTTTGCAAGTTAGACATGTATACCAGTATTCTAAAAGGAATTCAAAAAGCAAATGTTATACTCTCAGTCTGTAAAGTTTAGTGGCTGAAAGTGACTTAATTGCAGTGTTTGCACTCAAGTTTGTGTCATCTTGCTAGAGATAACAGTTATAAGTGCTATAATCCAGAACTGATTAAAAAGTATGTTGATCATGTAGATGACCACTGTAAATGTATCATTCAAAGAAGTGCACTCCTACTATATAGTAAAAAAAAAAAAGTTTTTCTTGAAATTAAGACCACTTCATTATATATAGTATTTATAGAACTATTTTTTATGCCCCCGAAGGTGGGCATATAGTGATCGCACTGTCCGTCTGAAATTCCGTCACACTTTGCGTTTAGGTTTTGCGTTTAGGTTTCGAAAAATGTGGAAAAAAGGTGGCATATGTCATCCTACGGTGACAAGCCTTGTTTCTGATATAGTCCTCCGCTTAGAGCTGATACTGTGTATACCATGATGTTTGTTGTTGTGTGTTCAAAATAACACAAATTGTTGTCATATTCAAATAAATACTTTCTTAGTGTACGTTATTGCTTGCCAATATCAACCTTGCACTGATCTTTGTGCATAAATGTATTAAAATACAGTTACGATGGCTATAATATTTTCCAAAGTGGACGTGATTTAAATGGATTGAAGTGTACTTCACTTAGTACAGTGTTATAACTCAAAATTTTCACAAACAAATCTGAATGCAAATATGTGTCGCGTTCTGAGAAAACTGGGCATAATGCATGTGCGTAAAGTATCGTCCCAGATTAGCCTGTGCAGTCCGCACAGGCTAATCAGGGGCGACACTTTCCGCCTAAACTGGATTTTCCCTAAGAAGAGACATCATTTAAACGAAACATTCCATAAAAGCAGAAATTGTTGTCCCTGATTAGCCTGTGCGGACTGCACAGGCTAATCTGGAATGACAATTTACGCACAAGCATTATGCCCAGTTTTTTCAGAACNTTCTCAGAACGCGACACAATTATGTACTTAAACCAAAGATTTCCTCTATGGTATCACTTGATATTGAGACAGTTAATATCTTCATTTGCGCTTGATGAAATAAGTGTCATTACACCGAACACAACACCTTTTCTTTTTAGCTCATTTGGGAACACAAAGTCAAAATCATGCCCCTGAAGTAAAAACTGATTATGCTTAATTTAAACTGCATCAACACATATTTTTAAATAAATGTGTTTTCTGACACCATAAGGCGAAAGGTGTAATATTTGGTAAAAGCTTATAACAGTTCTTTGTAAAGTTTGTTTAAATAATGCCCCTGGGTTGAACGATTGGACAAAGCCTGTTGGTTACATGGTTTGTATAGACTTGGGCAGCAAAATTGTTTGTTGCTTTTGAGTAATTTTAACAGTTTGTTTAAAGAATTCCAGAACATTAAGTGACACTGATATCTTTTAAACTGACATCAAATAAATAAATAAATAAAACGAATCTTTAGTTGTTGTTGTTTTTAAAAATGAAAATACTTAAAGAATAAGGTTAGAAAAAGAATGACATAGCCAAGAAAACATGTCAAGTATACTTATTATGAACCTTATAAATATACGAATATAACATTAACAAATTCTATCGAATACATGGGCTATTGTTCAACACTTAAAGTAGAAACATCAAACAATTAACTAAATTTAAAATTGTTCTTTATTGAAAAGTTTTTATCTTGTTGCAGCCTTGAAATACAGAGAGATGAAAATGAGGCTCTGAAAACTGCCTTGAAAACGACATTGAAGGCAAAAGAGGAAGATATGCGAGTGTATAGTGACACAATAGAGGAAACTAAAAAGGTTTTCTTGCAGGCTTTAAGACAATACAAGCAGACTGTGCATGGAACTTAGCAATATATCAAATATGTGCCTTAAAACCATATGGTATTCCATGAGTACTTGTAGTTGTAAGCATAGTCATGTTGACATTATCCAATACTACAAAAAGCCATGTCAGTCTGTTGAATATGTAGTTGTCTTTAACAAACGTTTTGCAAGTAAGAAATTTAGACCAGTATTCTTAAAGAAATTCAAAACTGACGTTTAACACTCTGTAAAGTAAAAAGGCTGAAAGTGACTTTATTGCAGTGTTTGCACTCAAATGTGTGTAATCTTGCTAGAGACACCAATAAGTGCAAGAGATAACAGTTATTAGTGTTATAATCCAGTACTGATTCATAAGTATGCAGATCATTTAGGTGATTTCTGTAAATTTATAATACAAAGAAGTGCAGTCATACTAGGTAGTCAAAAACATGTTTGTTTTTTTTTAAATGACTTCATTATGTATAGTATTTATATAACTATTTATTTCTGAAATAGTCCTCCGCTTAGAGCTGATACGGTGTATACCATGATGTTTGTTGTTGTGTGTTCAAAATTACACAATGTGTTGTCATATTCAAATAAATATTTTCTTAGTGTATGTTATTGCTCGCCAATATCAACCTTGCACTGATCTTTGTGCATGTATGTATAAATATACGGTTGCAATGACTATAATATTTTTCCAAAGTGGACGTGATTTAAATGGATTGAAGTGGACTTCACTTAGAACAGTGTTATAACTCAAAATTTTCACAAACAAATCTGAATGCAAATATGTGGCGTGTTCTGAGAAAACTGGGCAAAATGCTTGTGCGTAAAATGTCATCCCAGATTAGCCTGTGCAGTCCGCACAGGCTAATTCGGGACGACCTTTCTGCCTTAACTGGTTTTTCGCTAAGAAGAGACATCATTTAAACGAAACTGCACAGGCTAATCTGGGATGGCAATTTACGCACAAGCATTTTTCCCAGTTTTCTCAGAACACGCCACATATAGGGAGCCATTCAAGGGTATAATTTATGTCAATGGAGTTCACAAGTGCTAGGTTACCAGTAATAATCTCAAGATATTACCATCGTTAAACAAGATTATTTATTGTTTTACATTATGTCTTTGTGTCACCAAGCTAAGAGTTCAATGTTATGTGTACTTCTTGCGAATGAGGGAGTCAAATAAATTGCTCAAATGTCCTATTTAAAACATTATGTGCATTTTTTTTGCATTAAAATGTGCTTCCGTGGTTTTCAATAGAAGTGCTTGGCTATTAGTTGTTTAAATGGATATAGTTTGAGTGTGACTAAAAAAAGACTTAAATAGTGTCTTGTTTTTTGCTAGTTACTGGTGTAACAATAAAATTGTACATGTATATGGTTTGAATGCAGAATTTGTTATGTTAGGTTGCTTAAGACTTAGTTCATTTTAATTTGTCACAAATTAGGTATAATTTTATCGACAGTTCACACACCAATCTAATGCAGAGAAATTATTTAAATTCTTTCAATAGATTGCTTTATTTAATGTACATGTATATAAACAACCAACATTTATATATCAACCCGTGAAATGCATGTTCACAGAACACGTTTCAGAACAAAATCTGTATTTACCAGTATGTGGCGATTTTTTTCGCTAATTACTGTAACATACTAGCAGTTTTCCCAGGCTTATTTTCTGCATATGATGTTTTCATTATACAGCACAAATATTATTTCACTGTAGAGAAAATAGTAAACCCTGTGTTCCCTTGTATGTATCATAATCTATTACACCACAATTAACATTATTGTATGTTCAGAAATAAAGTTTGAGAATGTATATAATAAAGAGGATATTATGGTAGTCTATTTTAAAAGGAGAATGAGCCTCGCTCTGTAAAAAGGGGGTTTAATGCATGTGCGTAAAGTGTCTTCCAAGATTAGCATGTGCAGTCCGCACACGCTTATCAGCGACGACACTTTCCACTTTATTGGAATTTTTCGTTTAATTAAATGATGTCTCTTCTTAGCAAAAATCCAAATAGGCGGAAAGTGTCGTCCCTTATCTGGGACGACACTACGCATAAGCATTTAACCCTGTTTTCTCAGAGCGCAACTCGTTTGTATTGGTCCCGTGGCTTAAGCTATTTCACATTTCACTTAAGGCTCTGCTCCACGTGTGATGCATCATGACACAAGCCACTAGAATTATGCATAATTTTCAAACAAAAGATAGCGTTAAATACTGCACACATTCCAATATTTTGCCTCTGCTAGATGATTGTGTTCTGTGATATAGAAATGTTTGTCCGTCCATCTGTATTTGTTTTATTTGCACATGTTAACTTGTTTGTTTTTATAAATTCTTTATGTGAATTTATGTCAAATTTGAAATAAAGTACAAAAAATAAAATAAAATTCTTTATGTTAATTTATGTCAAATTTGAAATAAAGTACAAAAAATAAAATACAGATTTATGTTTATCCCATTTATAAGTTTATTAGTATGCCCCCACACAGTGGGTGGCATAAAGCATTGCAAATGTCCGTACGTCTGTACATACGTTTCAAAGCGTGTGATTTCAAGTCCTCTCTTACTGTTGGTATAATGTTGCTCAGACTTTAGCAACTGAATGACCTTACTGTGTAGATGATCTTGAAGGAAAGAATTTTGTCTGTGACCATTTTTGGCAAAATTGAGGCCCTTTGTCTGTTTTTTTCCAGTATATAATTTTGTGTATTCAACTCTTCTTTCTGCTTCCACAGCTGAATGGCCTTAATGTAACGATGATTGTACAGAAAGGATTTTTTGCTGCAACCAGCTTTGGCTGAATTATGTCCCTTTGTTTTTTCACTTTGGACTTTATATAGTCCCCATAACACTCCAGTTCACCTGCTTGTGTTATTTTGCTTTATGATTCACAGCTGAATGACCTTAATGTTGAGATGAGCGTAAACAAAGGCATTTTGGCTGAAACGGATTATGACAAGATTATGGTCACTTTTGACATAGAAAATTCATTAAATTATGCCAATTTGTCATTTCTTTTTTGCAATAATTAAGTATGTTAAGATGCTTTGTGGGTGGAAGCTTGTCCTCCATATCTGATTAGTGTCTATCTCCAAACGTGTCGTGGGGGCATCAATGTCTTTGACAAATCTATCAATTATTGTCTTGAAGGCGAATTAAAACATAGCCAATGTATAAAACTTGACGCCCTTGTCCAGCAGTAGAATTCCAATACACTTACAGCCACCAAATGGGCTGATTTATACGCTAAAATGGGTGTTATGCCACATGCTTCCACCATAGCTCCAGACCAGCCTGTGCATTTGAAGTCTGGTCAGGAGCTACGCTGGCCACATTCGGCATAAGACAAATTTTCACATTTGTTAAAATGATATTTTGATTAAATTGTATGTGGTTCATGTTGCAACCGTGATCACTCTTTCTACAAATAGAAATATAGTTTCCCCTCTATAACTTGAGTGAGGATGGAGATATTGCGCTGAAAAATTGTGTTTAGGTATCTTACATGAAGACCTAGTTTGGAATTGCATTTGAGGCCAGTTGGGTCAAGATCAAGGTCATTGGTACTAAAAATAGAAAATACTAAAAACATGTGGTAACCACTCAATAACTTTTGTTAGCATTGACAAATCTTGATAAAAATTATGATACAGCAACTTTGCATTTAGACCTAGCTTGGGATTTTATTGAGGTTACATTTGTTAAAGTTCAAGATCACTGTTACTAAAAATAGAAAAATGGCTCACACCAACTAACTTTAGTTTAGATGGTGGCATTGCATTGAAATGTTGTTTGTAGGTAGGTCATATGCAGACCTGCCATTGGATTGCATTAGGGGCCAGTCAGGTCAAGGTCATTGCAACTATAAATAGAAATAAAATCAGTTTTGATGGAGGAATTGCACTAAAATTATGCTGAAGTTTGCTCCATGCAGACCTAGCATTTGTAATCCTTTGAGGCCAATCGGGTTGGGGTCAAGGTTGCTGTTGCTAAATATAGAAACATTTTTTCTGCTCAATAACTCGATTTTGGATGGAGATCATGTGCTGAGATTGTTTGTGTAGGTAGCTTACGTGTATGCCTTACTTGGGATTCCATTTGGAAAAATTTGGTGGAGATCAATTAAGTTCACTGTTTCTAAAAATATAAAAAATGTTTTCTCAATGAATTGAGTTTAGACAGGTCCCTGGTTTAGATGGAGAAATGAATTGTTGGTGGTTTTTGGAAGTACCGCTTACCCGCTTAACCTAGGTATCCAGAGTGATACATATCAAAGTTCATTATTTGGGGGTATTGTGATGAAAAATTGCTTAAGGTAGCTTACATGCAGACCTGGCAAGTTTTAACTTACTGTTTGCCAATCTGTGAACGAGTCACTTTAATAAATTTAAAATTTGATAATTGGATCTTTTACATCGCATCGTATAAATATGCACTCTCCCTACAATTCTTTTTTAACAACCAACAAACAACTTCAAACAAATTCAACATTAAAATAATAACAACAGGATGTAAAAAGGCTGATCGGAACTACAAAACTTTCTTTCACTTTCATTGCCTTGAAAATAGATTACTTTCAGTTACTTCCCGTAATTTATGACGTCAGAGGTCAAAGGCACCGCCATCTTTGAACTTGTTGCTGAAGTTAGCGAAGTTTATCATGCGATCTACTGTGCCAAACACTCCTTTTTCGCAATGTCAATGACTGGATGTTGATTTTAAATCAGTAAGTAATGTTTAATTGCAATGTAAACGTATGCATTTGTCTCAAATTCTACAATCAATTGTTGCTTAATTGAGTTTGACAGGTGCCCGTAAATTGACTCAGAATCCTAGTTTCTAGACGCCTGGTTATTTTCGTTTAACACATTTACTTCTTTGTTTTATTAATGTACATGAAATCCTTAAAAGTATTATAAAAGAAGTCCTTAATAGCAATAGCCAGTACTTGTCAAATCTACAAATTTAAATCAGAAATAAGCATTAATAAAAATAAATTTCTCTTTGCATATTCCAATTAAGGGTCTCAATATTACATGTAAATGATTTACACTAATAAAGAACAGAATTATTATACAGTTTGCATTCCATACAGATCATACTGATCTTCATAGCCCTGATATATGATAAGTTATAAATTAATTAAATGATATTCTGATAATCTATTCAGCATTTTGCATGCATTTAAATAAAAATTCCAACACAATTAGCAAGTTACATCATTCAGCATTTCAGTTACACCAAAGACCTATATATAGATACATCTTTGGTTACACATCAGGTTTTTTTTCCAACCTTTTGGGAAGATAGCCCACGGCTTTGGAATTGGGGAATTTAAGCTGCATTTTCAAGAAATTGGGAAAATAAATTCAGTAGCATTCTTTTTTCTCGCGAAAAGTCCACTGATTTGGGAAATACTAATTTGATATAACTCTTTATAATAATTTAAATTAAAGGAACAAAATCATGTAAATCATTATAATATACTTGGTTAGATGTAATTGAATTAAAATTGAGATACAACTATTTTGTTTCTAAATTAGGAATTTTTTGGCACATTTTGGGGAAAAAGTATACTTTTTGGGATTGGGAATATAGCCGTTTTTCTGCCATAAAATCGGGCCAAAAGAAAACCCTGGCTGCACATATACTCTTAAACATATATGATGTCAGTATGCATACAAAAGAATTGCTCAAAATCCACCTATAACATTTAATTATTTGGATGTTTACACAAAAGTTATAGGTATTACACTAGCATATACAGTTAGATGAATTTTAATATTTTGGTTAAGCAGATTTTGGCTTCTAAAATCTAAGTAATTTGCTACTGGAAGTCTTGTATCTCAAATTGGCTTCTAAATACTCAAAGAAGTTTTTTTTTAATTTCTGAAAATATTTTAAATGACAAATAATTTTGCATTTTCTGAGCTTACTATAAATGGCATATTCAATTTGCATACTAATTTAGTAATTAAGAGTTCTTAGCACAAACTTATATTGTTTATACTATAAATTATAGCTTAAACTTGGAATTGTCTTAATCCCATGGTAAAATTTTAGTCCTCATGTTAAGCAGGTAAGTAGAATTTTACATGTTATAGATCTGACTTGTATATTTGAAAAACAAACAAGACTATTGCCAAGCAATGGTGTCCCCTACCCGCTCCACCATTGTCATTTTTTATTTTTTTTAAGTATTTATTGCCATAGCAATCAGAATTCTTGACGTAGGAAAGAAATGAATCGACGTGCATAATGTCCATATTGCCATCTATCCATGTTTCATGAAAAAATATGAAAGACTTTTAAAGTTATCGCAGGATCCAGAAAAGTGTGACGGACTGACTGACAGACAGACACGCAGAGCGCAAACCATAAGTCCCCTCCGGTGAAACCGGTAGGGGACAATAAAAGTACAGGTCTTTGTGTGGTGTGTAAACTGTGCACTTTGAAATGCTTGCAACTTGTTGAATATTCTGACAAAAATACGTAACAAATATTTGTATTTGCAAAAATGCCTATATTTCATTGTTTGTTTGATGAAACTATTCCACATAGATAGTTATTAATGAGGTCTATGCATTTTTTAACTTCATAATGTGTGGATCGGTGACGTGGCATTTATCCATGTAGTTGGCAAGTATTTTACACTTAACAGAAGTCTGCATTTCCACTATGTTAGTACAAATACAAAGCCGAGGAAGGGGCATGGTTCTCAAAAAAAATGTAGAGAAATTTATCAAGCACTGTTAACTTGTGTTAAAAAATTAATAAAAGTCATAACTGTAGTCAAAAGAATAAAATCTTGATCCTTTTGACTCATGGGTGTTATGTTTCACATGTCAGGAATGGGCAATAAAAGAAGGCTGAATTTTGCTTCAAAATATGTTATTGTCAGTAGTCAGTAAATACCGGTATGCAAGAAATAAAGTGTAAAAAATAACCACAACAAAATCACATAAACATAGAATAGGTGAAATCATTCTTGAATTATAAGCTTATAAATAATAAAGAATAGTGTTATTCCTGTCTTTCCTTTTTGGGTTGCTCCATGTATCGAACATTCTGATTAAAAGCTCTTGCTCTGAATCTCTCTGCATACCCCATGCTAGTACAGGGTGCAGGATCACGTGACTGTTGGGTTCACAATTAAACGTTAATGCCGATAATGGATGTAAACACACTGGTAAGTGGTGCTTTTTTTTTCAAATAACGTTTAAAAACAGTTTTTCTTATGAATTTCAACTAGTGCATAAAAGACAGTTTTTTAGGCTGCTTATTGCAATGTGAAATACATCAGAATTACTGTATTTACCCTAATAAGCCTGTGTTCTTGGTAAAAAATTGGATGTGTACAGCATTCATGTTCACAGTTATGCATCACACAACGTGAAATTTTGGCACCGATTTCAGACGTATTCAAGGATTTATTCTTAAATCTTTAATTATCCGCACATACTGCAAGAAAAAACTTTTTTTTATGCACTCAAGATTTTTGCAAATGTATTTCAATAACTTGAGATATTTGCAAAAATATTCTGTCCAGCCCGTGTGTAAACCTCTGAAAACCCTGTTGATCCTGCTACCTGAGTAATAAGTGGAATAATGTGTACTTGCTTTGCTTTCCTTGAAAAAGATTAAAATTAACAAACAAGTTTTTATAAAGCAAACATTGTAAGAAACTTCATTGGTGCTTGTTCTGTTTGACAGCTTACGTTAAGCAAACATTTCTTCAATGATGTCAAACACAAAAACAGCTCTTCAATTACAGGGAACATTTATTCTCTTAGAATTGTATTAATTGGTTTGCTAAAATAGCTCAGGTTTATACAAAATTAATGTATTTAAATTGAAGACATTTCAATATCTGTAACATGTTTGAAATACAAGAATATTATTTTTCAACAATTATTCTGTTCTAGAACTGCAAACAGTGAAGTAGGACTGATATGTTTTAACAAGGGAGATAACCAATGTGAACATTGTCAGTTTATTTCAAGGGAGGTAGACAATATTAGTAATTTAAAAGGAAATCAGTGTTGAATCTACCCAGTGCAGTGGCCCTATCTTAAGTTCTAAATAAATTATTGTTTCCCAAACCTGTCTGACCCTGTTAAATCGCTGTGACCCAATGTTATGGTTAGTGTTTCAGACAATGTTTTTGTCAATAGACAGGAATATTTCAGTGCTGGAACCGAATTTTGAAGGCCTTTGCAAACAGTTTGGATCCAGGATCCAAACTGTTTGCTTTCCTGATAGTGGTCTTTGAAAAAAAGTGATGAAAATGATGATTTTAGAAATTCAGCAAACAACATTTTAGCAAACGACACATTTCCCAGCATGCAAAGGGTTATAGATGCTGAATCTGTAAAATATTAGCCTTGTTTTGAAAATAAAAACAAACTTATCGAAAGATATACATTAAAAATGACAAGTGATGCAAGATTTAAAGTCATTCTTAAAGTTATGAGTGTTTTATTGCCAATTTATCCTATTCTGTCAAAAACAAACGTTTGTTTACATTTCGCTGGTTTAGCTGTCGATGAGTGATGGAGTCTTCGAAGCTCTTTGGAGCTTTACATGTCTGCACATCCATGTCTACAAAAATGTTTCTGGAGATCATCTGTTAATCATCAAAGAAGGCATTTAAAATGTAAAGAAACAAAGCCAGAAATATTGGCAGTTGTTTTCTTCAAAGGAATTGTTTCACCTTTTTTTAGAATTGTCAATATTGCCAGTATGGATTCATTCATTGTTTATGGGATGTAAAACAGTGCCAAAATCATTTTTGTAGCATATGATATCAACATATTTCTGATAAAATACAAATTTGGTTTCTTTAAAAAATGAGTGAAATGTGCATTTAACCCCGTTTTCCCAGAGCGTGTCTCAAATGCAATAGTTTGCAGAACACTTGTTTGACAATGACTTTGTGTCAGTTCATAGGGATGGCTTGTATAAAATAAAATAATTTCACCAGAAATTTGCATGTTTTAATATTTCATTTAGCCAGTTTCATTCTTTAATAGGGATTAAGTAAAATACACTAAACATTTCTATTGCACCATGCAACAAAGCTTTTAAAAGCTTTGCAGTTTGAAATACAAATAGTAATGTTGCAGAGTGGTTTTAAGATAATCATGTTAACCCTTTGAGCGCTGGAACCGGATTTTGAAGGCCTTTGCAAACAGTTTGGATCCAGATGAGACGCCACAGAACGTGGCATCTCATCAGGATCCAAACTGTTTGCTATTTTGATAGTATTCTTTGAAAAAAAATCAAAGAAAATGCTAATTTTAGAAATTTAGCAGACAACATCTTAGCAGACGACAAATTTCCCAGCATGCAAAGGGTTAATGGCTCAAATGCATAGTAATCCTGTAAACTTTTCTTCAATTTTTTTTTTCTTTAGCATAAAATGTTTAACACACTTAATTTCAGTGTTCACTGTGTGACCCATATTTGCTGACATCAGTTTAATGTGCTATTCTAACATTAAAAGCCGTCTGTATAAATCATTAGTGCAATAAATTCACTGTAATGTTTAAACTGGGCCTATCTCAGTTATCAAGCTTACGCTTTATACAGCAAGTCACACATCGCTGAACAGTGTAACAAGTTTTTTTCTCCTTTCTTTACATTATTCTCAAACGTAAAACCGCAAAGGTTTTGTAATGAGACAAGGGGAGGGATTTTCTATTCACAAACCAGTTGACATTACGCTAGGACTGATACAATCGCAGCACGGAAGGCGGGCAACTCCGCGGTGATTACTGACCCTATGAAAAACGGCACCTATGAGTGACTAACTGCGCCCGTAGTCAATACACTGAGGTTTTGATTTTTAGATAGGCAAACAGTGGAAAAGATTAAAGCCTTCCAAAATATGATGTAGTGCAGGATACGTTTTTCTCTATCAGCGAGGACTGACAGATTTATACTTTACCTGAGTGATAACTGAAATGCGGGATTTATGATGGTGAGCCGAACAGATTTTTGTTCTACATTTTTCTTGCTGTGCCATATTTTTATTGTTTTATTTGAATTCGTAACAGTGGGATTTGGCCTTGCTGCAGGTTTACGGCATAGGGAGAAGATAGTTTTAAAACTTGTATCTGCTTGATAAACCAGTGAAGGCATTTGCCAGTACATTATACAGAGTTGTATTTTAGTGTTGCATAATTATTGGTGGGAGCTTTAAGAATGATGGAGTTGTTGTTGGATTAATGTTGATCAGTAAGGTATTTGTGTTTGTATGTATTTGATGATAATTATGTTCATTAACAATCTTAAGAGCCCTTTTTAAAGATTTTTTTTTTTTTATGGAAAAAATCAGATTTCTGTGTCACAATTTAGTTATTATTTTAATTTCAGAATATGAAATGAGCCTGGAGTTACATTGTAAACTACTATCAAACTTTTTAATGTCAAATATTTAAATTTGTAGACATTTTCAAATAAGAAGTGGTGTTCGTTGATGAAGCAAGATGCGTAATTCTTAATTCATTTTAGTTGAAAGTAGGTTAACTAGATGAGTACAAAATCGTAAGTTATACTGGTATGCAACAAGTATAAATAAATTTAGATATATTGGAAATGGGTTTGAAATAATTTTTTTGCAAGTGTTTTGTGTGTTTGAAATGCCTGGCCCATAAACATGCTCAGTTCTAATTTTCTGTTTTACCAATTGAAGTCATGAAATACAACAAATATTTATGACATTCAGTCCATTTAATTTATACTAAAATAAGCTAACAGGGTTAATCAAAATTATACACTTGAAGCCAAAACAATTACTAAAAAGGGAAAGGAAGATGATACACTAATGGTGGTTGAGAAAAATAATACAACAACTTTGCCATGAAAAATAATACTCTTGCACTTATAGGGCTTAGTAAAATACTACATCTACGGAAAAAACAGTGTAGCAAATACTCAGTTCTATTTGTGGGCAGTATGGTTATCAAAAAATAAATGTAGGGCAAATCAAAAAGTTGATGTGTTTGGTCCCTGGCAAATCAATTACTGGTTGTTCATATATGTTATATAGATCAGGCCTGAAAAGTATGGCATAGGTTGAAGATGTTACATAGTCGGGGTTCAGTGAAGGTTTCGCATTTCAGATTCTTTCACTGTATGTTCTTCTTTTCCATTATTATTTACTTAAATTAAAATTGAAATATTCCAATTTAAACTGAATTAAAGATGATGATACCATATAAATAAATTTTCATCGGATAAATGAATGATCTAGATTTATATAATAGCACAATCAGAGGGGATAACCATGTGATACACAAAATGGCGACGTCCATGCCGAGACAGTTATTTTTTGCCGTTTTATACCATTTATTACTTTTGTTTAATTTTTAAATGATGCTCACTTTCCAGCAATATCAGTAAAAAGGTTTATTTTAAACTTTTAAAATTTGCTTTATATCTTGACTTTACACCTTGCAATTTTTCTTAGTGGAGCGGTAATTACGTCATCCGGCTAAGCAATTTTGCAGTGAGTTAAGTCGAGATATAGAGCAAATATTAATACGAAATAAATGGTTGTAACTTTCTTGCTGATATGGCTGGAAAGTGAGCGCATTAAAAAAATTAATACAGGTTATAATGGGTATTGAACAGCGAAAAATACCTGCTTTGGAATGGACGTCGCCATCTTGGCTATCACGTGATCACCCCCTCTGACTGTTATTTTTTAACTGTTTGTCCCACAGTTAATCAATTAAAGTGGTAGTTATTCATAATTATGACTTGATTTTCATTAATTTACTTAATATGTTAATAATTAAATATTGACCTGTACAGTTAATAAGTTAATAGCATACTGTAATGGTTTATGATGAAAATATTTGTCGATGTCGTTAGCAGGCTTCAAATAAATAGCATTTCCTGAATTGAAAGGAAAGACTTTAGAGCTTATAGTAATGAGTATAAGAATGGTATAATTAAATGATTTGCCTGGATTGAGTTGACATTAATAATTTTGAAATTAATTTATACATTTAATGTTTATTACATGTCTTACATGATTCATTTTAATATGTGGGCAGTTTTAACTGTTTGAGTACTGAGTAGTAGTTTTTAGTTGTGAGGGTTAGCCCACGACAAAAGTTACGTGCTTACATGCAGGGGTTTTTTTGGGTTGTGGGGGAAGGGGCCTTTAGCCCTTATGTGGGGGAAATTTTACGCGGGATTTTCCACTTTGGGGAAAAATTGTGCGCGTGGGAATTTTCGCGGTTTTTCCCTTTTTGGGGGATTTGTTTACTTACTGTCTCATTATTACAATACATTAAATTTTGTACATGTGTGCACTATATTTATTGTTTTTTTCATAATTTATTACGTTTGGCAAGATTAAATTGAAATAGAATTGAGATATTATAATCATGAAAAACATCTTTCTATTGGAAAAAAAAAAAAAAAAAAAAAAATTTTTTTTTTTTTTAGGGGGAATTTTTGGTTCTGAAAGGGGAGAAAACCAGCCTAGTTTGGTGGGGGAAGACGCCGATATTTGGCGTCTGTTATATAAGGTATAAAAACCCTGACATGGCTTAGAAGCGTCTGCTCTACTCCTGCAGTGAGTGTATTTACCAGCTTGTAAGTCGACATTGGCCAGTCTAGTGTTTATCATTGAAATCTGTACATATTCGCTGCTTTCGGGGAAAACGGGGCTTAATGCATGTCAAATAAGATTAGCCTGTGCACACTGATTAGCCTGTGCAATGCGCACAAGCTAATCAAGGACAACAGCGAACAACTTCTGTGCCTTCAGCGCTTTGATTTTGTATTTGTGTTGTGTACATGAGACTTTATGACAGTGGGAGAGAAAATGTACATGTATGCATTGGAAGGTATTCCAGCTCTAGCTGCTGAACACTTTTGTACAACTGATTTATACCAGGATAATGCAGAAATGGAAATTACCATTCTCATCAAGTACCCTTGAATCTTGTTTACCTTTGATATAAATTAGGAAACTTGAGTGCCATACAGTCTACTGTAATGTTCGGTCTGTTGAGATTGCTATTGTAGGGAGAGTAGTACTTCTATTACTTAGCAGGATTCCGCCTTACTTCTATTACTTAGCAGGATTCCAACTTCTATTACTTAGCAGGATTCCGCCAATTACTGAGCAGGATTCCGCCTAACTAGGTGGAACTCATTTGCATATTTCGAGCCCTATTCTCCCTAAGAGAAGCTTAGGCGAAATTTTTTCCATGTAGCCAAGGCGGATTATTATTTTTCCGTCTAAATTCATTGAATTTTTGGATGAATTTTTTTCCTGCTACTTAGCAAGATTCCGCCTTACTAGGTGGACAAAATTTGCATATTTCGAGCCCTATTCTCCCTAAAGTCGCCTAAGGCTGTATTCATATCTTCATTGTAAGTTAAGGCGGAAACGGAAAAAATTCTGGGCGTATTCTGTCTTAAGTCTGGGCGGACTTTTTCGTACGGGACATACTGCAGTCGTTAATTTATCTTTTTTAGAAAATAAATGGAGCAACAATTCATACTACATTCATTTTAATTAACCTTTCTTCTAAATACTTGGTCTGACTTTTAACCGTAACTTTTTACAGGGCAACAGATAAGACTTTGGGTCAATTAGTTTTCACTACAAGCTTTTTGCAACAATTAGTTTTTTCCCTCAGAACTATTTGTCAATTAGTTTTTTTACAATTTGATAAAAACGTACATATATTTCTGAATCAGATTAGCGCCTGCGCTTCATTTTTGGATATTGATAATTCTCAGCAATTGTTATTTCAATTAAGTCATTATAGCATGTTTACCCGTGGTATCGGCCCTCTTAATGAAAACATCTTAATATTTTAAGCAAAAATATTTAAAAACACACCTGTTTTATTTGTCAATCTATAGTTAAATATGTGTTCTAGGTCATAACATCAAAAACTGCATTAAAATCGGCATTGTTTTGACAAAATACCGGCTAGACTTAGCTCCCTGTAGTAATGTGAATTCTGTACTCAGTGTCTCATCATATCGGTCCTTCTGATTGGTTGCTAAGGTTTGTTACTATGCGCATGTGCTTGTTCTATAAATAGTATCCTAATGGAAAAACGAACTCTTGCTCATATTGTTCTGTAAATATTGTTACATTTTTTTCACAAATAAGCGGATTATAAACTATTTTATAAACCTACTAATAAACCATAAACAAACTACACAATTATGTCTTAAATAATTTAAAAATCACATCATCACCCAGGATTTAACATGACCTACTTTCCAAACAAAACCTGAAATCAAATAAAAATGATTGTTTTAATAGTCATTCACACTTCTTGAGGGTTTTTCCGAGGGGACTGGTTAACGTCACGATACAATGAGGAGGGCAGATACGATGAGAATAAGGGATAAATTCACAGTGACAATGGTTGTTTGTAAATATTAGTATTACTTGTATATTGACAAACGGATGATGGAGTCATTTTATTTCAACCAGTTTCAACACTCCTGCCTTTCAGTCTCAGAGCATACTCACATTGCCAAACCCTCTCCATCAATGACAAGCCAGTGGAAATCACGATGTTATTAGTTTTTGAGACACGGAATCGCAGCAGTGGTTTGAGCCGAATATTTCAGAATCTGTCACCACCTGCGCTATTAAATCTGATAGTATACTCTTCACAATGTCTTTTCCCGACGGTTTGAGTCTCATTATGAATTTTAAAATATTTGACGCGCACGCCGTTTATGAAAGTTTAGTAACCCGTCCGCTTTTAACAGAGAACATTTTCCCGAACTTATTTCGGCGGAAGTAACTTTTTTTGACACCGGCACTAACCGGTGTTTATATTAACTAACTTAAAATATTACGGCCGCACTAAAGGTTACAATACACTAATTATAATTAAACGCGGTACGGCGGAAAACTGAACAACTAAAATGACGAAGAATTGATTTCAATTCGTTTTCCATTTTCATAATCGTTTTCTGTACGATTGATTTTTAATTTCAATTCGTTTTCTATCAAATACAAATCATAAAAACGATAAAACGAACCTTATCTGTTGCCCTGTTTTTAGGAAAATTATAAACTGTACAATTACATCTGAAAAGTCTGACATTCAGCAGTCATTGCATGTTAATCTATTATAACATTTAGACCACTAAGGCCACGACTTTTATATTTCTTGGTTTACAAAACCGCCGACCCTAATTTATGGAAAATGGGAAAAAAACAACGGAAAATCGTCTTTTTATATATATATTTGATTTCAGACCGCACTGAAAAAGGAGCGAAATGAGAAAAAAACAAATTTTAAAGACCAACATCTAGCAGATTGACCGAAAATGGCCGCCATTTTACTATTGCGCAATCAATAATCCGGGTCGTTGGAAAGCTTAACTTTGTATTCAACAATAGGAAGCGTCATTTTGATACGGAGCGTGGGTTGCAAAGCACTATATTTTCTGACAATTTTGTAATTTTCTAGCAACAAACTAACAGTCCTCGTGCATTTCATGTTAAACATGCGAAAATAAGAAATCATGTACATCATGTAATTCTTCCTCGGGGAAAGCCTGGGCATTTAATTTGAATGATGATAAAAACTTGTAATGCTTTGTTTTAAAGTGGAAACTTTTTATGTAAATTACGCTGCATCTTAAAGGCTACAGTCGTTGAGATATGTCAGAATTATAATGGTCAAGTGGGGTTATTGTTTGTCGCACTACACAGGCGTGAATGTGTATAATGGAGGCGCTAAAAATCTAGAACAAACTGGAAAACAACCAGAAGTCCCTATTCACACCTACAGTTACCCGGCTACCCGCGAAAAAAACTCGTTGACACCTACCTTTACCAGCTATTCTTTATGTGGTCAACAGCCCAACGTAAGCTGCCAATGTAGAAGTGCACAAACACAAACAAAGACAAAGACATTTTTTGCATATTTTATTCAAACATTTTATTTTTTGTAAAAATCTGTTCATATCTGCCGTTACCGACTCTTTTTTTTTGTTCCGACAACAGCCCCTTCAGTCTATAAGATAAAATAGGGTGTAGTTTTCTGAAATAAAAAAAATGGCAGCTATTGTGATTATTTACGATTTCGAAATGATTTTTTCGCAATTAAGCAACCAGGATTGCGTCGTATCAATGTATTACGCGCACCAACTTTTTATTTTGAAACTTTTAGGTAAAAAACTGCGTGGTAAAATACTCCATGGTGTGATTAAAATTGCCTGATGTTACAAAGAGTTGTTTTTTCTATTGAAAATGTTATTTTTTTGGTGTTTTTTTCGACCGCCTGATGGACCATTTTCAAAAATATGTTTGTAAACCAATAAAAAAAAAAAGTCATGGCCTAACAAATACTCACAAATTGAATTTTCAGCTGCGCCAGCTGGAGAGAAACCATATTAGACAATGCATTCCTTTATTTATTGCAGGGAAACAATTGTCAAATAATGAGGAACACAACAAATTTAATGGACAAGACATGCAAAAAACATACAAAAAAAAGAAATAAAACTGGGATGACTGCCTTGGAACGGTCATTGCAAAGCCTTGGGGTTAAAACCGGTTTAAAGGAGCTTCAAACCTCACACTAAGCACAGAATTTTCCATAAAACTTTAAAGTTTATATCAAAATTAACTCCATAGCGTCACGATTCAAATAAAATACCAATAAAAAAAATGTCAATTTGACTACTTTTTATTTTCTCAGTGGTCGTAGTACAGACAAGAGCACCAGAACCATATCTTTCTGAGGCATGATAAAATAAAACCAAAGCGAACTTCAACTACTTCTTGACAAAAAAGCTTTGAAGACATACATGTAGCTTCAAATGTTTTGACATTCCTATCATCATCGTGCAATTCAGTAAGAAGCCGCAATTAGGTTGTAAAAGGCCAAATTTCAAAGCTTGGTTGTGTATGTCATTCTTTAGCCACATAAAAAAAAATATTTGTTAAGTTGTTACAGCATGATTTTTTTACACACATGCACAATTTATAAGCAGCTTATGGATCAAAAAGGTACTTTATAAGGATTACTTTACACTGAACAACACAATAAACAACATTTTTCTTTAGGGATGTATGTATGCAGCAGTTTAGTTTCACGCACACAAAAATGGTTTTTATTTTAACACCGGTTGCGCAATAGGTGAATGCTTTTTTTCAGATATTAAATAAAATATGAGACAGATAATATCAAATTAGGGGATAACAACAAGAAATAAGATATTAATTATGTAGCCAAGAAAAATTGTTAGATAATTTGTGTCCCCAAATCTGCACTTAAAAAATGATACCTAGGACTTCATAAACCTTTTTGTATTGCGTGATTGTAACGACAACGCATGTCTTGAATTACGGGAAAAACAGTCTATATATCCCTTAGATTGAAGATATGTGTTTCTATAGATAGACTTTTTTGAAACGGATAGCTTTCCTTAGCATCAAGCATGTTGTAACTGAATCATCATATATTTAAAACATGTCATAAAAATCAACTTGATAAATCGCCCAATTTGTGCTAAAAGGTACCATATGACATTTAAATTCAAGGTCACATGGTACCTTTTTGCACCAATGGGGCGGAATTATATAATGTTTAATTTATTTTTCTAGTTGTGCAACATAGAATTATAAAAATATGTATTTTTATAGCTTGTTTTTATTAAAACTCGCATCTATTATTGTTAGGAACTATCCATCCTTCCTCAGGGCAACAGATAAGATTTTTGGTCAATTTAAGTTTTCACTGCAAGCTTTTTGTAACAATTAGTTTTTTCCCTCAACAATTTGATCAAAACGTACATATATTTCTGGATCAGATTAGCGCTTCATTTTTGGATATTAATAATTCTCAGCAATTCTTATTCCAATTAAGTCATTATTAATTCATAGTGACAATGGTTGTTTGTAAATATTTGAATCACTTATTTTTTTTTTCACCATTTTTGGAATGGGGCGGAGTCTCTTTGGGAAAAATCATGTTGTATTGACGCAAAAATGTCCACACCCTGTACTTAAATAAAGAATAATTGTGTTGTTTTTTTTTTACACCGCTTGTCCTACATATATTCAGTTTGTTGATAACAATTTTGGAGGGAAAAACTATTTAACAAAGAGATTAATATTATGTCAAATAAGGTCACTGTGGATGATTTATGGCATGTAACCGAATACCTTTGCAGTCACAGGTCATACCTCTCAAAGTGCAGGTTTTTATTATAATTCAGTACATGCGTGTAATTGGTGTAATTTAACCTGCATACCTCTGAAAGATTGGCCCATGCAATATTTGCATTTGGAAGTTTGTGACATTGCACAAGGCATGCATTTATTTTGTATTTAAAATCCATAAATGTGATTTTAATTACAGGACATTATGTTAACGACTTGCCAATTTATAAAAACAGATCTATACTCTAAACTTTAAATGTGATTTTTATTTTTTAATGAAAATGAAACCTCATGTTTTCCTTAGCTTACCATAGCTTAGGTGTTGCATGCATTCACACAGGTTAATTTTTAATATCGGAGTTCTTTGCAACATATATTAAATTCCCAACAATTACATTATGCATTTTACTATTTGACAAAATTTTAGGTNTCATTATGACATAATACGTTTTGACAGAGCCTTTATTATAATGGTGTATGTTTTATATGTCAAGGGCTTTTTAATCATACATTTTCTTTTGGTTTTATTGCCGACAATTTTGCGTTCCACAAACACAGATCACTTATTTAGGTTGTTTGTCACCTGCTCTTAGAGCAGAGCGACACATAGGGATCACTTTTCCTCCGTATTTCTCTGTCAGTAACATGTCATTTAAGCTGTATATCCTGCTTGACCTGTTGATGTAAAACTTTATACACAGAAAAAAGCTTGGGGATTCTAAATGCTCATAAATCTTGTATTTTTGTGTAATTTGATGTATATTTATTAAATCCTTAAGTTTAGCAACTGGGTTCAGCTATAGATGGATTTTGTCCCAGGATGCTCAAAATTAAGACCAACTTAGACCGAATTTTTCCCCTGCTACCTAACAGGATTCAGCCCTGCTAGATGGATTTTTATCCTTCTAGAAAGTGCAGCTTAGACGGGTTTTTTAAATAAGATTAAGCGGGTTTTCCCCCCATGCTACTTAGCAGGATTCCACCTTACTTCTATTACTTAGCAGGATTCCGCCTTACTTCTATTACTTAGCAGGATTCCGCCTTCTATTACTTAGCAGGATTCCGCCTATTACTTAGCAGGATTCCGCCTAACTAGGTGGAACACATTTGCATATTTCGAGCCCTATTCTCCCTAAGAGAAGCTTAGGCGAAATTTTTTCCATGTAGCCAAGGCGGATTATTATTTTTCCGTCTAAATTCATTGAATTTTTGGATGAATTTTTTTTCCTGCTACTTAGCAAGATTCCGCCTTACTAGGTGGACAAAATTTGCATATTTCGAGCCCTATTCTCCCTAAAGTCGCCTAAGGCTGTATTCATATCTTCATTGTAAGTTAAGGTGGAAACGGAAAAAGTTCTGGGCGTATTCTGTCTTAAGTCTGGGCGGACTTTTTCGTACGGGACATTCTTGGGATAAAATCATCAATTTCACTACATATTTTAAATATGGTACGGTTTAACCCAGAATTGTCAAATTCCATAGTCCAATTGGATGTCGATATATACAGAAGTACTATGGTTCATCTATTATTTTCACATAACTTAATTATAATATTATGATCGTAACGACACGATACGTTTTAATGCAGACCTAACTGAAGTGTATTAATAACAAATATCTACATATTAATATGGTTTGAATATGGACTGAAATTTTAATACGCTGTAGTAAGGATGAGCAACAGTTGGTTGATCAGTGGTCAAATTTTGCACATGTTCAAATTTTGTTCTGACTATTCAATTACTTCGTATGACTATGTATGTCTATGACCATAATACAGAAAGCTACACACTAATACAAATTGTCACAAATCATGGCCTCCTTGTATATGTGCAGTCACATAACACTGGGCATCAGGTGCATTACCATTAAATCTTGTGTAATACTTCAAGTGGTAACAAAGGCATTCTTTTTTTTTCCACATGTCAGATGGATGACAAACCTACAATAAAAAGTCTCAATGACCTACCCTTTATAAAAAAAAATGGTAGTTGATGGATTGAATGTGAAAGACTTTCAACATTTTTTTCAAAATAGTAGGGGTGAAAATGAACCAAACGTCAATTTTAGTAACATACTTCGTGACTACAAAGCCGGGTTTTCTGAATTTAAAGGGTAAAAGATTGTCAGTGCTTCATCTGTGTTGAAATATTTAATCAAATTGTCTGACAAATACTCAGTGTGCGAAACTGTTCTCAGTGAATTAACAGACATAGTATTCAACTTTCAACAAAAACAAAATAGGACTATATTCAATGTTGTTGATTTGTACAAGGAAATAGCAAAGTGTGATTTATGGTGTGAAGATCTGTTGTTAAATGTTAATATAAAACACAGCTATACCCTGTACATGGACTATAAAAGTCATTTTAACAAGCTTGAATGGAGAAAGATTTGTTACTTTGAATACCCTTTTGGTAGGGGACGCAAAACAATCCTACAATAAGAGGAAGAGTTGCAAGAAAAATGTGTTTTCCTTCAAAGACTTAAAATTTCAAACAAGATGTGTTTGTCAAACACTATGTCCCCTTTTGAGCGATTTTGACCCATATATTTGACCTTTGACCTTGAAGGATGACTTTGACCTTGAAGGATGACCTTGACCTTTCACCACTCAAAATGTGCAGCTCCATGAGATGCACTTGCATGCCAAATATGAAGTCAATTTTACAAAAGTTATGGCAAATGTTAAAGTTGTTGCAAACAAACAAACAAACAAACCAACAAACTGACAGGGCAAAAACAATATGTCACCCAGTATAGACTGGGGGACATAAAAACACAGCAGAAGTTTCACGACAAAAGTAAGAACAGACAATCCAAACTAACAATTTGCGAAAGTCAGCAGTGGATGCTATCCATGGACAAAACTGCGTACACAATGATGCAACAGATTCATATATACAACTTGATAAAACTTTAAATGCTTGTTTAGAACAATACTTGTCTGGGAAAGGCAAATGTGTTTGCATCAGCTGTAATATTTCGTGTCAGGGTTCATACAGATTTTCTCTCATGAAATTCAAGCACTTTTTAAGCACTTTTCAAGGGAAAAAATCAAAATTCAAGCACTTTTTTAGTCCGACCGACTGTACAATCGGTATTAGGCCTATATGAAAAAGTAGATTGCAAGGCAGTTCAGTTTACTTTCAATTTGTCAAAATCATATTATAACTTCACAGACTATTCTGCTGAATAGAAAATAACATTTACTGCGTGCTACACAAAAGACCTGTATGTATGTCTCTGTTGTTACCAACAAAAATACGAGAAATTCCATCACATTGGTTAACCCCTGTGTTCCGTTGAAGTTTGCACTCTTCTGGTGGCTTTTCAACGCCGATTCCCCCATACTAGCGATATCTATATCTGTTCTGCATACTTTACAAGATGCTTTGACTTTAGAATCGGCGTTGTAAACACCCCAAGAGTACTTTAAAAGCCACCCTTTCTGAAAAATGCACTTATTCACTGGCATATTTCAACTTGTCAGCACCGGAAGATTAGTAGTAGTTGCCTCCCTTACGTTCTAAAACCCGTACCGACCAGTACCGATCCAGTATATGGATGCCAGTATGAACAGATCGGAACCGTCATAAATCGTGGAAATCGTGAAAAAAAACTACGACTTTGGACTCATGGAAAAGATATGAAATTATATATTTTTACCCTTAGTACGTTTTTCAAGCACTTTTGAAGCCAAAATAAGCACTTTTTAAGCATTTTTAAGTTTTTATATGCAAATAAGCACTTTTTAAGCACTCCACAGCCTTTATAAGCACTTTTCAAGGAGAACATTGAAATTCAAGCACTTTTCAAGGTTTGTACGAACCCTGTCAAGCTGGACACAACAAACAGCCAGTGATTGCTACCTCTGGGCAGTGATTTAC
>VMBQ01001973.1:64395-75300 GCA_007657795.1 Dreissena rostriformis
TGACCGGTTCGGGTGTTGGGGGGGGGGGCAATGAGGGACGACGATATAGAAATGCTCCTCAGAAATCATAAATAAAATAATTGAAACACGAAAAAAATAAAAAATGAATACAGTGTAATTACTGAAAATATGGTATAAATAGTGTATCGCTTTTTGTACTTGCAGACGTGATGTATAACACAGGATGGCATCAGTCAACATAAAACATGAGGCCCTTGAGGACAGCCCGGGGCCCTCCAAGCCCCCCGCAGGCCCGTCTGGGGGGCTGGGCAAGGGGAAGCCTGGGGAGCAGTCGTTCCATGCACTGCAGGGGCTTGTGATGGCAGAGGATCGGCGCAGCAAGGAGAAGGAAATGACCTCCTTTCAGAATGTAAGTCAATGGTATCGTATTAATTGAGAGATTAATCGAGTCTTACCTGATTCTAAGGTCAATTAGAATTTCATTGACTGCAAACCAGCAAACTCCATAAGAGCTCAAACACCCAACCAGTGATTTTTTTACCTGTGAGTCATGCGTCCTGGACTCACAAAAGCCTCTGGGGACGCAAAGTTTCGAATTATGTCCCAAAAATGCATTGAAATTTGAAAAAATAATAAAATTTAATATTTGAACTCTTTCTTTCAATTCTGGGACTCATAGATTTGCAAGTTATCGAGTCCCAGGACTCAGATGAGAAAATTTGTAAAAATATCACTGCCAACCCTGCCCTGCCAAGACTGTGAAGACTGTAGATTCATTTATTTTCGTTGAAACGAAATTTGGTGAATTCATAACATCTCGTATTTTTGTTTGATTTGGAATTTGTTGATTTTTTTTTAATGTCTGAATTAAGACTTTGGACTCCCTGGACATTTGATTACGAGGTTGAGAGGACCTTCGAAAATTAGTGTCCGGCGAATAATATTGGTTTCACAGTATTCCTTACAAATTTTATTTTAGACTGAGTCACTTTTAAGAAACGCTTTTGTAACCTCTAAAAACTGATTTGGTTGCGGTAGCTGCATCATCCCTGGTGGTTAACCCATTTATGCCTAGCGTCTAGAAAAAATGCCTTGGCAAACAGCGAAGACCCAGATGAAACGCCGCATGATGCGGCGTCTTATCAGGGTCTGCGCTGTTTGCTGAAAGGAATTTCTGTAAGACATATTCTAAATATAGAAATAAATATACTAGACATCCCTAATTTTGGAAATAAATTGATCCAATTTAGAAGGATGGGAGAGTCCTCTAGGCATAAATGGGTTAATAAACAATTGTAATATTCGGCAGAGTATATACTAACATTTTTACCGCATGTTGTCCACATTAACTCCTTTCAGAAAGTAAGTTGATTGTACCTTAACCATAACATTATTTAGCAGAGTTATGAACTCATTTTGACAGTTTTACACATAAGTTCTTTCAATTCTGTTTGTAAAGAACGTGTAGGTGTTTTTCTGTGATAATTTAGGCGCCCAATAAACAAAATTGAGGAACAATTGCGCATTGGCTCATGTGACTTTATGTCCCTGTTTAGGTTGGGCTGAGCTAATGGATAGAGATGGGATTCTTCACCTTAGCTGATTTCTTAATTTTGAATCATTTTATTCATTCATTCTTCTATTTATTAAATCCAATGTCCTTAAATAAATGTGCAGGGTGTAATTGTTAAACGAAATTTCTCAAAAGAAAATTTGAACATAAAAACTTACATTTTTCATATTAAAGCAAAAAATTAAAGTTAAAGAACATTTCTAAACATACATTCTTTGAATTATTAAAAAAAAATATATATATATATATTTTGTTACAATTACTTCCTAACCTAAATATTCTTGTTTGAAGTATTGGGGGTTTGTGTAAATACATAAACGTTTGTTTTGCTATTTCTATTTATTTGTTTATAACTGTATTGGATTATGTTCTGTTAAAAACATGCCTTGCAAGGCCCAGCATTAAATAATGTATACTTATACTAATATTACCCTGCTTTGGAAGCCAAGAAGTTAAAGGCTGACCTCTTTTAAGCGCTTAACAGTTTCCGTAAGTTATAAATTACCGAGTAAAAGCATAAATTCACTACTCCACTTGCGATTACAGAACAGGAGAATTACAGGCATTGTAAACTGTGTATAGTGGGGTAATGTTCAAGATGCTAGCAGCTGTAAATCACAAAATGCTTCATAAAGAAAAGTAGGTCTGGATTGTGTCATGCATGGGGTAAGACTGTCATGCATAGGGTAAGACCTGATAAAATCGTGTTCAGTAATAATGGTTCCTGTTGATGCTTTTTGCAGGGACCCTTAACAGGGCCATGCTGACAGCTGGGGGTCCAATGTAGTCACTGTTGCCCTGGATCTGTATTACCAGTAAATTCTGCCCCCTTCGTGCAAAAAGGTACCTTGTTACATTGAAATTAAATGTCACATGGTACCTTTTTTCACCAATGGGGCGATTTGTCAACATACCATTATATAACAATTACATGAGGCCTCAAGTGAGGTTTGAGTGCAGTGTGTGTTTTATGACCGTACCTGGGCCATATAGCAGATGGTGTTATGCACAAAAGATGAAAAATGGGTTATTAAATATACATTTGTATATCAAACACAATGTACATTTTTAAAGTCGGAAAATGTGTTGCTGAGTATCTTTTGCATAGCATGAGGGTTTAAACTAGGTACTAAGAATTAAGTCTCAAACCTGCAAGTTTTGTATGCCTCCACAGAGTGGTAGGCATTGAGCATTTCACTTTACCGTCCATTCGTTGGTATGTAGTATGTCTAATGCTTGTTTTTTTACTTTTCTTTAAATACTGGGTGGATCTTGCTCAAATTTGTACAGTTAAATGATGTTAATACATATGTGTAGATAATCATTTATAAAGGAATTTGCAGAATTACGGCCTTTTTCTGTGGTACCACTTTAGTATATTTAGTTCCCTGAAGCTTGTCTTTTTTAAGTCCTCTTTAACTATCTTGTGGAGCCTTGTTCAAATTTTCAAAGTTGAATGACCTTAATGTGTACATGATCTTGAAAAAGGAGATTTAGCTGTGTCAATTTTTGGCAGAACTATGGCCCTTTGTATGTTTTTCCACTATAAAATATATAATCCCAAAATCTTCTGATTTCAATTCCTCTTTAACTACTAGTTGGACCTTGATCAAACTATCACAGCAGATTTTATGACCTTAATGTATATGTGTATACAAAAATAATGATTATTGTAAAGAAATTAATTTTGGCTGCGATAAGTTTTGGCATAATGATTGCATTATGTCTGATTTTCCCCTTAAGAGTATAAATTCAAAATATTTTGATTTTTTTTCTGCTTTTTAAAGACTGGGTGAATCTTGCTCAAACTATCTAAATTAAATGACTTCAAAGTGTATATTATGATCAAAAAGAAAATAATTTTGACAGACCAGTTTTAGCTACCGGTAAATGATAGCCGTTTGTCTTTTTGTCCACAGTAGAATATAAAGGGGATTTGTCTGTTTCCAAGCGTGATTGTGTTTTGAGGGCATCAGTGTCTGTGACACATTTCTCTTGACCCAATTTGAAATATAAGGTCTAAAACATCAAAACTTTGTTTTCCAATATCTAGGGCCTTTTTAAATGACTTTGTTTACGAATCCTGCTATCCCCAATTTTGAGAACTTTCATAAGCCATCTTGTTGCAATTCAGTTTTGGCTAGTTCCTCTAACCCTTTGCATGCTGTGAAATTTGTCGTCTGCTAAAATGTTGTCTGCTAAATTTCTAAAATTAGCATTTTCTTTGATTTTTTTTCAAAGACCACTATCAGAATAGCAAACAGTTTGGATCCTGATGAGACGCCACGTTCTGTGGCGTCTCATCTGGATCCAAACTGTTTGCAAAGGCCTTCAAAATCCGGTTCCAGCGCTCAAAGGGCTAAACTTGGAAAAAAAGATTGCAAATATCCACATGAACCCAATGGGTTTTCAGGTCAAGGTCAAAGTGCTTTGCATTGGTACGCCTAACTCCTTTGACAATTCTCTTGTTTCCCATTATATATGCTTTTAATTTTTTCTGAGCTCTTTCAACCTTTGAGATTTATATATATTATATCTTTAAGAATTCAGGTTAAGGTTAGGCAAACTATTATTAATTTGATGGCATAATTTGAACAGGCAGATATTGTTTAGAATCTACCTGTACTTATGTGTAATGGTTTTGTAATTTAGAATCCTTAACTCTTTCAGTGCTGGAACCGAATTTTGAAGGCCTTTGCAAACAGTTTGGATCCAGATGAGACGCCACAAAACGTGGCGTCTCATCAGGATCCAAACTGTTTGCTATTCTGATAGTATTCTTTGAAAAAAAATCGAAGAAAATGCTAATTTTAGAAATTTAGCAGACAACATTTTAGCAGACGACAAATTTCCCAGCATGCAAAGGGATAAGAATAAAAAGAAAGAGATTCTGTTCATTGCAGATGATCATTTGTGGACAGATTATGTAAGTTTTGTTTATAGTTACGATTAACCTGTTAATGCATTGATTGCTTGCATTTGTTAACCTGTTGATTGTTTGTTATTTATTGTCATGTTGTCAGGCCTTGATATTATCAGTGATTTTTTTTTGCTTTATATTTTACAACCTGTGGCTGCTTTTTTTTGGAAAAATAGCGCAATAAACCATGAGATTGGGAAAATTGAAACATTATTAATATGATTATAAATAACAGTATACCAAAGATCTATAAAATATGTATTATAGATCTTTGAGTATACTGATTGTTTATAAGTGAATGTTTAACTGCTTTCTTAAATTTATATTATTAAGTGCTAGGAAATTGAATTGCTGTATAATGAACTCAATAAACCAATAATTTAGTTTATTGGAAAAGTTTGGCATCTCTTTTGGAAATTCAGTCAGATTTTATGGAAAAAAATGTTATTTTTTGCCATTGTGAAACAACCTGTTTTTACTTTTTATACGCCCGTATAAAATACGGGACGTATTATGTGAAACCCCTTGGCGGGCGGGCGGCGGGCGGCGGGCGGAAGGCATCACTTTGTCCGGACTCTAATTCAAATTGTATTCATCCGATCTTCACCAAACTTGGTCAGCAGTTGCATCTAGTTGATATCTAGGCCAAGTTCGAATATGGGTCATGCCGGGTCAAAAACTAGGTCATAGGGTCAATAAGTGCATTTTCAAAGGGGCCACTTTGTCCGGACTCTATTTCAAATTGTATTCATCCGATCTTCACCAAACTTGGTCAGCAGTTGCATCTAGTTGATATATAGGCCAAGTTCGAATATGGGTCATGCCGGGTCAAAAACTAGGTCATAGGGTCAATTAGTGCATTTTCAACGGCGCCACTTTGTCCGGACTCTAATTCAAATAGTTTTCATCCGATCTTCACCAAACTTGCTCAGAAGTTGAGTCTAGACAATATCTAGGCCAAGTTGGAATATGGGTCATGCCGGGTCAAAAACTAGGTCATGGGGTCACTTAGTGCATTTCAAGGATTTCATGGTGTCCGCTCTCTAAATGAAGTAGTTTTCACCCGATCTTCACCAAATTTGGTCAAAAGTTGTGTCTATATGATATGTAGGTCAGGTTTAAATATGGGTCATGCCGGGTCAAAAACTAGGTCACGAGGTTACTTAGTGCATTTCAAGCATTTAGCATGGTGTCCGCTCTCTAATTGAAGTAGTTTTCATCTGATCTTCACCTAATTTGGTTACAAGTTGTGTCTAGATGATATGTAGGTCAAGTTCGAATATGGGTCATGCCCGGTCAAAAACGAGGTCACATGGTGCATTTAAAGCATTTAGCATGGTGTCCGCTCTCTAATTGAAGTAGTTTTCATCTGATCTTCACCAAATTTAGTCAGATGTTACATCTAAATGATATCTAGGTCAAGTTCAAATATGGGTCATGCCAAGTCAATAACTAGGTCTTGAGGTCACTTAGTGCATTTCAAGCA
Organism: Dreissena rostriformis; assembly: GCA_007657795.1. Classification (NCBI taxonomy): domain Eukaryota; kingdom Metazoa; phylum Mollusca; class Bivalvia; order Myida; family Dreissenidae; genus Dreissena; species Dreissena rostriformis. Next base: position 70,336 of record VMBQ01001973.1, read on the forward strand.
TTGAGCATGGTGTCCAAAACCTTCGAACGGGCGTATCTTGTGACAGTTTGGCACTCTTGTTCCAAATAAAAATCTGTAAAAAAAATGAAGATTATGATAAGTTTTATCCGTGCGAAATCTGACACTGTGTTACCAAATATCTATAAAACAGAATTCAGTCGATAACTAAAAATTTCTTTGTCAATATTTATTTAATTTTATTCTCTATTCATTCTCAAATCTGAAACGTTTGTTTGAAATATATGGTTTATAACATATTAAAGTCTAAAACTTCCCAATAATTATGTGCTTGAATTAAGTACAAAGCATACAATTTAAACTTGAAACTGTGTTTCCCAATATTAAATGTGTATACATGTATTATAGTTTCAAATCACATCAGTACACAGCAAAAACATATAATTCAAAGGTTTAAAAAGACAAACTTAAATGAGTGTACCTAATGACAGTGCTATTTAATTTCATCGATTATGAAATGTGTCATTTTACGTTTCATGTTGCACTAATTTTGTGTGCTCAATAATAAATAATTAATTTTAATAAATTACCACACTTAAAACTCACATAAAGATTGAGACATTACTCAATCAATGGATGAGACATTACTCAATCAATGGATGGTATCTCCATTGGATATTAATGAGACCAATCATGTGTATTTTTCAGACAGATACAATTTAGGGGACAAATAAGGGGCCACTCTGAATAACAGTCCATCAGTGGCGTGAAAAAAGCCAGCCTAATAGGGTTATAATCTCATGTATTGCATCAATACTGCTAAAAGGTGCAAATTATACAAAAATGGTGGTAATTACATTAACAGCAAACACAATGTTATTAGAGTTTACTCTTTCAATAACATTTGAAGCTCAGGTAAACACATTTATTGATGGCCAATCAAGATGTTTGAAAGGGTTCTTGTAGATCAAAGGAAGTTCAACCAATTTGTGGGCAGAAGCTTGTATAGTAACAGATTGCTAATACCTTCAGTCCACAAGCCATGGCTGTGGTCTGGCATTTACACCTGCTTTGGTTTAATCTGATTTCTGCTCCTGGCTAAGAAAGGAATATTTAAAATATGCTGAATATTTTCAAATTTCAATATTATTTTAATGTAAAACAATTTTGAAATTATTTTTGGTTTTGCTATAACTTATATGTTCGGTAACTAAACTTTTTTGTAAATAAATTAAATCAATATAATATCAATATACTTGTTATGTTAAACATGTTTATGGATTGTAACTAATTATTAATCTTACATATATCAACATTTGAATATTTTTTTTTCAAAGTTATAGAATGAAATTTTCATGTTTATACTGGAGTGTTTTTTGCTCATAATGCATTCAGCCTAATTAATAATAAATTAGTATTGATATATTACTATAAAAAGCTGTGACTGTTTTATTGCTTAAAAATCACTTATGCTATAAATTTAACATTATCAGCCTCCCATCTAATCATATTAATTTTTTTATTGATAATAATTTTTAAATCACATCTAAAGAGACATAATCCCCTAGGGCATTCAACCAGTGTGTGTTATAACATCAATCAATACAACATGTGAAGGCATTTGGTCTGCTTTCAAGGTTTTCAACGCAATTTTCATGAAGCAGGTGGTCCAGTTGTTATTCATGGATACTGCCTTATGATTGGTTACTGGCTCACCCAGGCAGCCAATCAGAAGATTTGGTGCAACATTCAAACAGAGTACAGGTCTTTGTTGGTGAAAGGCTTGGAAAGATTACACTATCTGTGAATGAATGAAACTGGAAAGAAAGACTAATTTCTTACTTATCCTGTATGTTCTGATAAGTTTGTGTGAACATAAGAACAGAGTTGATTATTTAGAAGGCTTTAGAACAGGATTTGTGTGGATTCTATCTGTGATATATGGGAAATTAAAGTTTAAATCACCACTGGTCAGTCATGCTCCACTGACCACAAACTGACCACACTGTATGTACACAGGACATCTCTCAAAGGAAAGACATTGTTAATAGACAATCAAGAGTGAAAAGAAAATTGTGTTGTGGTGTGTCAGGGGACATTGCTTCATAGCAAGGATTCGTTTTATACATAGAAGATAGAAATTGGTTGACTTGCATAATTTCATTACTGTGAATTCATGTTTTACACGGTTCTGTTTTCTTGGTTTTAATTTGATGAAAAAGCACAATGTAGAAATAAAATATAAAAGTGTTCAGCAAAAGGGTATTAACAGACAACGAGCAGCCAGAAGGTGTGGGTTGTGTTTGTGACCCAGTGAATGTTGGATGATTAGGTGACAATGTTATACAGCACCGTGAGTCCAGATTCTACACAAACGGACGCAGAGAAACAAGATGTCATCGACAAGAAGAACTGCCAGGACCCGTGTGACAAACTGGCTGAATTCATTAAGGATCACTCTGACAATGGTTTCGAGTTTTGTAAACCGAACGCGTTAGCATTCAGCACCTATCGTGACCGCACAAGGGATGTGCACTCGGTGCTTAACAGTCCGTGCAAGCCTCTAAGGGTTAATACGGATACGCAGAAGCAGACCGGAAGGCTTGGGAACTCTAGACCGACGAAGCGGTCTAGGGACTACAGGGACACTGACAGTCCTGTGTCCACACTTGATGATGTATGTATTGTGGTTTCAGGTTATGATTATTGCAACTAGGTGTCCGGTTTAAACATTAAACGATGCTGAAAAATGGGTTGGTGTTTGTTTTAGGCATAATGCTGCTGAAAGTTTGTGTTTTGGGTAATCAAAATAATCTTAAAAGAAGTATGAATTTGATTTATACAGTTTGAATATTTGATATTGATCTGTTTTAAGTATTTTCCTGAATTAATATTTCACTGGAAAAAAAACAAGGGGTGAATTTATTATTTATAGACAATTATTCTTTTAACATATACATGTATATAATATTTAACTACCCGTTCAAAATAATTTTCAATGATCATTAAATAATTGACTTTTAACCTCCGGGTAAAAAGACCTCTAAAAACTTACATAAACTAAGATAATTGCGTCAAAATTATCCTGTATTAATATGTTGAGAACTTTCAGGAAGTAATAGTTAGCCAGTGAACAATTAAATGGTTCACTTTCTTTGTTTAAACTGTTTATAATGCAGCCATGTTTAATAATAATCAGAAATCATTTCTTGAAGTGCAGTACTAACAGTCCTTGGACAATTATGCTCTAATTTGTATAAGGGCCATAAAAGTTGTCTAGCCGGACAAATTTGTATCTCAATTTAGGAGGGACCCGTTCATAATTTCCTCCAGGGCAGTATTTCACAAGAACTGAAGCAGGTGGTCATACCTCTTCCATCATCTTTATATCTCCCAGTTGTCACTTCAAAGGGGGTCCATGAAAACTAGGGGCCCCGTAACACTATTGCCCAAGTAATAATGCATGCAACAAGTGTGTTTACAATCTATCATTGCTTGCACATGCTGTTGATTTGTTATCAATTCCTGTATCAGTAAATCAGTGCACTGTTGCAATAGTGGTTTATGTAGTATTGGACTTTGCCATCTTTATAGCCCTTTATTGTGATGTGAGTGGCATACATTTTATGGCCCCTTGAGTGTATAAGATAAACAGATCAGGGTCAATATTATCCCCAAATCACTTTGCTTTCAAAACAATGTGTTTTATATAGGAAACACAAATGATAGCTATCTCTGGCTGGCTTTATTGAGAACTTAGTGTGACATTTTATAATGCATTGTTACATGCCAAGAATAATTTGCAGGGCTATAATTGACACCCTTGTTACAGTTTAATTTTAAATGGTCTGTTGAATCTACTGAATGCTTTTTGAGTACTTACATTTAATAATGTTTATGTTACTAACCCTTTGCATGCTGGGAAATTTGTCGTCTGCTAAAATGTCGTCTGCTGAATTTCTAAAATCAACATTTTCTTCACTTTTTTTCAAAGACCACTATCAGAATAGCAAAAAGTTTGGATCCTGATGAGACGCCACGTTTTGTGGCGTCTCATCTGGATCCAAACTGTTTGCAAAGGCCTTCAAAATCCGGTTCCAGCGCTCAAAGGGCTAAAGGCCATAACAACATACTGTAAAGTTTTATAGTGTATAGTATTAGTGTAAATGTGAAACAGGTTTTGATTAATTCAAAGGTTGTTGCTGTTTTTTTGTGTGATTCCTTTAAAACATCATGTGCACAAATTCTTGTCTTTGGTATGGGGTTTTGGCTTCTACGCATTTCAAGGCAAAGCAATTAAGACATGTATTAACAAGTATAAACAATAAATAAAAACCTGTGCATTTGTTTAAAACTGAAATAAGTATGCAAAAATATAAATCAGGTCCTGTATGCTAAAATATATTTCACATTTAAATTATCAGAATATGTTATCAGCAAGTAAAACAACTCTTTGGTCTTCTGATGCAGTGCTTGAACCATTTTTGTTTAATTTTTTATTTCCAGAAATTAAAATTGGGTATACTACGAATATGATTAAATAAAACAACACTGTTTTAAAAGTAAAGATGAAATACGTAAAGTATAAGAGCAGCTACGTAGTTGAGTCTCAATCTTGAATCACTGCAGGGTTTTTTTTGGCCCAATTTTATAGCCGAATAACGGCCATGTTCCAAATGGCAAAAGGTAAACTTTTTTCCCAAAATTTGGAAAAAAAATCCCCCAAAAAAAAAAAAATTTTTTTTTTTTTTTTTTAAGAAGTGTCTAATGATTATTTTATCACAATTTTATTTCAATTACATGTTACAAAGTACATAATAATGATTTATATGATTTTGATCTTTTAATTTGAATCATTATACAGAGTTATATCAATATATATGGTTGTACTAAAGTGCTACCAAAGAAGGCTACTGAATTTATTTTCCCAATTTCTTGAAAATGCCGATAAAATTCCCAATTCCAAAGCCATGGGCTATCTTCCCAAAAAGGGGGAAAAAAGCCCTG
>VMBQ01001973.1:76266-87710 GCA_007657795.1 Dreissena rostriformis
CCCCCCCCAAAAAAAAATTATTTCATATAATAATTCATAAATCTCTTATTACACTGTAATTAGTTTAATCCTCATTATAGACATTATATTTGAATGGTTTAATAATAATGGGAATAATACAATTATTTATAACATATAGATTAACATGCAATAGAAAGCATTCCAGAAACACCCGCGCGCTCGAACGTGCCCTTTTCACAAAATACTGCGCGTCGAAAGTGCCCTTTTCACAAAATACTGCGCATCGAAAGTGCCCTTTTGACAAAAAAGCCCCCCTGCCCTTTTCAAATCCTAGCTGGAGCACTGTATTAGTGTAAATGTGAAACAGGTTTTGATTAATTCGTAGCTTGTTGCTGTTTTTTTGGTGATTCCTTTAAAACATCATGTGCACAAATTCTTGTCTTTGGTATGGGGTTTTGGCTTCTACTCATTTCAAGGCAAAGCAATTAAGACATGTATTTAACAAGTATAAACAATAAATAAAAACCTGTGCATTTGTTTAAAACTGAAATAATTATGCAAAAATATTAATCAGGTCCTGTATGCTAAAATATATTTCACATTTAAATTATCAGAATATTTTATCAGCAAGTAAAACAACTCTTTGGTCTTCTGATGCAGTGCTTGAACCATTTTTGTTTAATTTATTTATTTCCAGAAATTAAAATTGGGTAAACTATGAATATGATTAAATAAAACAACACTGTTTTAACCCTTTGCATGCTGGGATATTTGTCGTCTGCTAAAATGTCGTCTGCTGAATTTATAAAATTAGCATTTTCTTTGATTTTTTTTTCAAAGAATACTATCAGAATAGCAAACAGTTTGGATCCTGATGAGACGCCACGTTCTGTGGCGTCTCATCTGGATCCAAACTGTTTGCAAAGGCCTTCAAAATCCGGTTCCAGCACTGTAAGAGTTAAAAGTAAAGATGAAATATCGTAAAGTATTAGAGCAGCTACGTAGTTGAGTCTCCATCTTGAATCACTGTCTTCTTACTTTACAACAGAATAATATAAACACTGCTAAAGGTTATCATATGCCAGTAATTAATTAACAAGTAATTCCTTAACATGTGTAGCTATAATTAATGGTTACAGCATTTGTATGTGTCATTTATTAATATTTTTCTTCTTGGTTGAAGTTAATAGTTAGTTAGTCCTTCATTTTCTTCTAAAAATAGCTTACAAGTACAAAACACGAGAGTTGAAATTATTTTCTTACTTGTCGTTAAAGCAAAGACAATTTTAATGGGCTGGTTTAGGGCTTAAAATGCAAAACTTTTAATATTTGGTTTGTCTTATCATATTAAACAATTTTTATTGAAAAATTGGATGAAAACACTCCTTGAAAACTGTTAGTACTGGTATGGTCGTCAGTCACATTTGATGTGGACTATTTAAATGGCTACTGTTATTGTGGATGTAGTGCTTACCTTTTTGTTTTGTTGGATCAGTTTAAAAAAACTTTGGTTAGTGTATGGCCACACTTGTGATTTGTTTTAATAATTGAATAGCCGCCTGGGAATTATTGTTCCTGGCAATAATGGTCACATGGTCACTGTCTTGAGCTTGACCATTCACTTCCCATGAGAATTTCTCTTCTTTCTGAAACAGGTCATTTGTTCAGCTTCTTTAAAACGGGATCAATTGAATATAAATGACACACTTGCTGAAAGAATATTTTTGGGGAAATGTTTGTTTAAATCTGACCATCTTTTGTCACTAGGAAGAAACTCATCCATTTGCTTCACCCGTGTTCTGGACATCCGTCCATAATAGGTTTTTAAAGCATGAATATTTTAATCCTTTATCAAGAAATTCCATCACAGCTACCGTCTAAAGGACCCTGTGGACCTTTCATGTGAAATAAAAGACGTTTTAATAACAACATTTCGTGAATGATTTACATCCAGCTCTCACATGAATGAAATCATTCGCCATTGTCGAAGTCCAGCGAATGTTTAATTAAAATGTGACCTTCCATTTAAAAGAGTTACCTGATCTTTTAAACATGGAGTGAAGTTAGTGGGAAGGGTCGTGATTATTCGCGATTAATTTCTGTAAACTTCGCCGCCCCGAACCGCTGGTTGGCAATCATCGTCTTTGTGCGAAATGACAAATGGTGAATACAGTGATAATGGACCGAGATTACTTTATTTTTCAATGAATCTTGAGTATATGGCCTTCCCGGGGTATCTTAAGTAAATATGGAGAGAAAAAGTTGTTGAATACTTAAACCCCTGACCAGATAGGCATGCGTTTATGATGGTCAAGTTTGGCCCTTAAAATGTATGACTAACAGTTCAAGCATTTACAAAAATTAAATTGTATATAACTTTTTGATAAAAAAGAAAAACATTATTAAAATATGGAGGTTTCATAATTATTGCAGACATTTGTGTGAAGGTAACATTCTTCATAGCTGTTAACAATTTTGGGCCTATATGATATGCCAATATCACCCAATTGTGTCCAATAGCATGTTAGCGAAATAATAAGATTGTGAACGTCAGGAAATGATTATCAAGATTACACCAAAGCACCCTTCCCATCACGGAACTTGACGGTTTTCAAAAGGTAACTAGCCAACATGCTAATTGCCTGTGGAAATGCAATGGATTTATTGCTGTATTGATTCAGTTTGAACCAAACAACAACAAAAAACCTACAAAGGCTGCTTTCTGGTTTACATTTTAAGCCCAGTGCGCATGAGTGGTCAGGATTATTCTACCAGCAGGAACATCAAGAATATCCTTTCATGAAGAGTAATTAAATTTATTACCTGAGCGGACAGGGGGAGCACATGAAACAGTCTGAACAGAATCACTGGATAAAAGATGAACTGATCGTTTGTTTTACTGTTGCATTTGAATTGCTGATGAGATTTCCTGGAACAATGTATACGACATGTTTATGGCAGTTTTTTTACATGTTTATGACGTTTTTTACAGACAGATAATTTTATACAATAACCACCGTGGGCTCATTTTGTTAAAGGATCTGATAGCAATTCATATACATTGTATGAAAGCTTTATAATATAGAAATTTAGCATTGTTTGGAGTTGATGCATAGAATTTTAATTTTTCCCTTTTAAATTTTCAAAATAAGTTTTAGATACAAAGTATGATTCCCTTTCCTGCCTGTAGGGCTTAAATCAATATTATAAAAAGAATTAAATGTTGTTCTTCTAGTGTCTTTCTTCCACAATAATTGTCAAATTTGTATACACTCATAGCAAATCATATGAGAAGTGTCATGCATAAATTGGTCTTATCCCTTTGCATGCTGGGAAATTTGTCGTCTGCTTAAATGTCGTCTGCTGAATTGTTAAAATAAGCATTTTGTTCATTTTTTTTCAAAGAATACTATCAGAATAGCAAACAGTTTGGATCCTGATGAGACGCCACGTTCTGTGGCGTCTCATCTGGATCCAAACTGTTTGCAAAGGCCTTGAAAATTCGGTTCCAGCACTGAAAGAGTTATTCTTTACAGCCATTGTAGCTCCAGACCAGCCTGTGCAGCCAAGCAGTCTCGGGTCAGGAGCTACGCTGTCAACTATAAAGTCTTGCAAGGTTTCATGGTTTTATTAGCGGACAGGGTTTCTCCTGACCAGACAGCACAGGCTGGTCTCAAGCAAAGCTGGCCGCACATGGCATAAGACCCATTTTCGAATGATGTATCTCCTATTATATTTATATATCATGTAGTAACTTTGCATCTTAATCCAGGCCTTTTCCATTCGTTTTTACAGGTGTGTTAAAAGGGCAATGGTAGAACAAATTTTCAATTTGACAGAATGTTTTTTCTCTTAAAGGAATGTCTAATGATTTTTATATGTCAATTTTATTTCAATGACATCTAACAAAGTATATAACAATAGTTTATATGATTTTATTGTTATAATTTGAGTTATTATAAAGAGTTTAATTAAATAAGTTTTCCCAAGGCAGTGGACTTTTTTTGCGAAAAAAAAATCCAATCCCAAAATGGCCAAGAAAAGGCCTGTTATCATAGAATCTTGAGATTGTCTCTCAGATTTGTTGCTGATACAATAGGCACACAGCACCTCTTCATTATCCCTATTTGTTTGCTGGTCTGAGAGGATCCTAATCCACATAAACAGGCCCCCAACTCCTTACAAAGGCAGGTTACGTAATGTTTGACAAGAACACAATTGGTCACTGTCCCCAGGGGCTGGGTAGGGAGTTAAGGGAGATTGATTGAACACACACTCTCCATTATCTGTGATGGTTTACCTAAGCTGCTGTACAATATAACTAATCAACTTCAATAATTGCACTGTGTTATGCGGGGTTGGATCATGGATGCCTCTTAAAAAATTGCGAGAACTGTTTAAACTGTTGTTTTTTTTACTTAAAAATAATATTATTAAACAATTATTATTTCCTTTTAATAAGATAACCAGATGCAATTTTAATATTTACAACAGGTGTACTAAACTGGAATTATTCTGAAATTCATCTATGCATTCCCACTGTATAAACTGATAACCAACTGAATGACTGGGAACCGTTCAATACTAAAGAATAAGAAAGGTTCTTACCCAAAACCTAAATAATGTTCTTGAAGTGGCCAAGTGGCCCTATGGAGTGAATCATAAGCTCTTAACCCTTTTCAGCCCAGAAGCAAAGTGAAAAACGCTATATGCAAACAGTAACTCACAGCCTGTTCAGGTTTTATGCTGTTTGCTGTTCATCAGTATCTTAGGGCTGGAAATGAAGCCTTTAAAACTGGAATCTAGTAAGAAAAGTCTACAATTTCGTATGATTTTCTAAGGGACTATAAATGGGTAAAAAACTCAAAATGCGCATATGAGTGGTAAAGGCTGAAAAAGACCGATTCAGGCTTTAGAACATTATCCCTTTGAGTGCTGGAACTGGATTTTGAAGGCCTTTGCAAACAGTTTGGATCCAGATGAGACGCCACAGAACGTGGCGTCTCATCAGGATCCAAACTGTTTGCTATTCTGACAGTGGTCTAAGAAAAAAAATCAAAGAAAATGCTAATTTTTGAAATTCAGCAGAAGACATTTTAGCAGACGACAAATTACCCAGCATGCAAAGGGTTATTATAGAAGTAGCTCACTGATGCCAGAAAGTCGGGACCCTCATGCAATCTTTCATTGTTTGTTACACCTTAACACACGAATATTTAAGTGCTGTTGTGTTAAATGAAGAGTTTGATAATGTATTGTTACTGAACTACTTGTTTTTCTACAGTATCTTTATTATAATTGACATGAGAAACCACTTGAGGATTTAATTTTTTCTGGCCCACTGACCGATTGTAACTTGTTCCAGGACTGTACAAATATTATGATTTATTACAAAGGCTGTATCTGATTAAGTAATGTTTAGAAAGTTACAACAGTTTCACGCTCAATTCTCAATACACCAGTAAGTTGGTTGAAACGTGCATTTGACTTAAGTTGTGAAAAATGAATGACACAGGAATGTGTTTAATGTACCTGGAACGTTAATTATGTAAATGTCGGTAATGAAGAACATGCTTGTTTGTTGCCTAGTTTAGTACATGTAGTTACAACGGGATACTGGGAGTTTGTATGTTTTTATGCCCCCGGTAGGGTGGCATATTATAAGTGATCGCACTGTCCGTCCGTCTGTCTGAAATTCCGTCACACTTTGCATTTAGGTTTTGATTTTATTTTTTTCAAAGTGGCGCAGTTGGGGGCATTTCGTTTCTGAAAAACACATCTCTTGTTGTTAACTGTTTACATTTTCTATTTTTGCTAAGACTATTGGGGGAAATATGTATGCGTGACAAATATGAAAATCTCATTATAAATTTACAAACATAAATATATATTAAAAATTTTCACTCACATTTAAGGCTTTTTTTTTCAAAGCATATGTGAATATTTAAAACTGTTTTCTTAAGGTGCACATTTTTATCTGCCAACTATATTAATTTTTGAAATTGAATTTATCACTCCATGTTGTGATAGATTGCTAATATAGGAATGTATCCAATGCACTTCTAAATCTCCTGCTACGTAATTGATTGTAAAATTGATCAGTTGTTTTAAGTATTAATTTTCTGCAATATAAAACTTGCTAGCAATTGCCGTGATAGATAAGCTGCAGTTTAGATATATAGGAATTTATTTCTAGTAGAGATTTTTATATAAGATTTATTAAGATGAATTGATGGCCGAGTTTGACAATGTTTTGCAACAGGTTCGTCTTAATACATTTATAAATTAGATTTTTAATTTAGCACATCAGAAATGTGGGAAATGTAACTAATTTAAATCCACCAGACTTCGAACACCTGTGCAGGCAGATATGAATCTGTACCATTCAATTGTTATCTGTTAAGGTTGTATCATTCACACAAAAGCAGGTTTCCATGTTTGAATATAAAAATAGATTCTCTTGCATTTTTGTTCTGCATTGCAATTGACCCATATGACTCTTAACCCTTTGCATGCTGGGAAATTTTTAGTTTGCTAAAATGTCGTCTGCTGAATTTCTAAAATTAGCATTTATTTGATTTTTTCTCCAAGAATACTATCAGAATAGCAAACAGTTTGGATCCTGATGAGACGCCACATTCTGTAAACATATATAGTTTGTTATTTACTAAATCTTACATCTTTGATTCAATTGCAATCCTCTGCCTAGGTTGATTTCACCAGTGACTCACAAATTTCAAGTTGAAGTTTTAGTCAAAGCACAAAAATGTTCAACTTAAAACATAGATCTGTTTGCATTACAATTTACCAAGGCTTTTGTTAGCAATGCCAGTACCTAAAAAAAGCAAATGACTACTAAAGTCTCTAATTGGAATCAACAGTTTCTGCAGGAATGTTTTCTAAATGACATGCATTTTGTTGGCTATTTTTTTTTTAGCGCCTAGACTGTATAAATGTCAGGAATATAAGTATATAGTAATGAGTTTAATCCTCGTGTCATTTCTCTTCCACAGCTGATGGAGTACCGGGAAGCCCCCGCAAGTCCCTCGGCCTCGTCAGTGACCACCACGCTGTCGCTGGAAAATGGCGGGTCCCCGGATACGCCAAACTCCCCGCCTGCCCCCGACAATGCCGAGATGGATGAGCGACTCCCAAACGAACTCCTGGAAGAGCTCTACGAGGATATCGGTCTCAAGGAGGGGATGGAGTTGGACTTTGTGGAGTACCTCATGGAACAGGACGCAGGCGATCCATCCCAGTACATGACTGCCGAGGCTTTACGATCGTCCGGGTTCCCGACGCCAACTAACCAGAGCCAGGCTAACAGTGCCCTGAATACTCCAACCAATAAGACCTCCAGTGACAGTATATGGAACACGATCGCTAATAACTCTAGTGCTATGAATAACAATAACAGGAACTGTGGATCTCCGTCATATTCGATAGCATCTAGTACCAATGTGACTATTGCAACGTCTAGTGGGTCGAGTAGCCCGGTAAGCAAGCAGTTCCACATGTCAAATTCCGGACCTCCCAGCCCACCTCCTCTATCACACATTGGTGCAAACGCAATGTTTAAAGCTCCACATACTCCACCGACGCCAAGAAGACCCATACCCACAAATTCTCAAGGTGCCATGTCTCCAAGGTCAAACCTCTCTTTGAGCTCAAACCAAAGCAACCATAGTGATCACAGTGGCCATAGCAACCATTCGAGTGTCCATGGCAACCAAAACGTTGCAGGTTCTAACCAAAGCCATCTACCACAACGGTGCTATTCTCCTCGCAGTCTTGGCGGGGCTCCATCCCCACAGATGCCCCACAGTACAACCGGTGTTCCAGGGTATAAACCACCCCCACAGTATGGGCAATACCCAGGTCAAGGTCAAGGTCAGAACATGGCTATGCCACAACAGCATAAGCCGCCAATGCACAGTCAGCCGTTTCGTCATGGTAGGCCAGTACCACCAAATGTCAATGTGCAGAACTTTCAGCAACAGAATAGTGGGAAGTTTATGCCTCAAAATACTTTGCAAGGGGGACAGTCGTGTGCCATGAGTGGAAGTGGTAACCATGGCAACATGGCCTTACAAGGTCAGACTATGAACTCTCTGTATAACCGTCCATTAGAATCTCCGCTTGACCAGGGATATTTTACGTCATCCGATTCAATGAGCTCAAGAAGTTTAGACTCTGCGGGGTCATCAGTGCCATCTAGTTTATCTGTGAACTCTGGACATTTGAACTCTCAGCAGCAGAAAATGCACATGGGAGCAGTGACTCCTCAAAAGTCTGTGCATTTCGCTGAGACCTCCAGTGCTAATTGTGCTCAACAAAATGGTGGTTTGCCTTACGAACCATGCTATAGAACAAATGTTCCTGATTGTGAATTAGAGGAATATAGGAATAGCATTCAAAGAATGCATTCGAAAAATCCGAAAATGATGCCACATCTGAAGCATCATGTGAAACCCGAAACTGCTCCCTATACTGTTCCTACAAATTCTGGTCAAACCAATGTGAACTCCTTTGAATACTCGAACACTAACAATATGCAGCAGTTTGATTTCCATGCGGCAAAGTCTTCCAGTAGAAACAACTTTGGAATGGACAGTAATCAGAACTTGGTGATGCAAAACTATGGTGATAATATGCCAAATCAGTCGAGTATGAACTGTCAGATGCCTAATGGTGCAATAGGCCCTATGCAACATCATTCAATGGAGCAATATAGGGGCCAAGGGCCGTGTCAAATGGGTCAGGACCCTTCAAAAGGGAATTCTATGTACGGTCCTATGACTATGCAAAATAACAACTTAATGAAAAATGCGAACTGTCAGTTTTCAGGACAAACTCAGGGTAATATGGATGAGAACTGTGGGGTCATGGGGATGAATGGGCAGCAAGGCATGGTGGGAAATGGGGGTCAAATGGGGCCGCATTCAAGTATGAATCAAAACTTCGGACCCGGGCAGGACTTTCAGGGTATGGGCCCCAGTTCGCAAACAGGGTTTCAGGGTCCGATGCAGCGATCTATGAATGCCAGTTGTGCTAGTGGTGGTCCTATGATGGGATATGATCCTCAATTTGCTCAGCAAAACCGAGGTCCGATGAGTGACAATATGAACATGAACATGAACAATATGGACGGGGGACAAATGTTCCCACAGGGTTCCAATATGGCCGACGAAATGGGATGGAATGGGGGAATACCGCAGACGCCTCAACAACCCCATCAAATGGGAGTTGCCCCCCAGTCCATGCCTATTGGCATCCCGGGTCAAGGCATGGGTCCCAGCTCGGGTCAGTGTGGTCAGTTGACTGGGGAGCCATGCGTCATACCGAACTGTTCAAACTGCAAAAACATGGCGTCACCAAACCGTCCACCGATGATGGCGTCACAACAACGTTTCATTCAGCATCTCATTACTGACCGTTCAAACGCCTTTAGGTCACATCCACTGTTTCCCTTATTGCGAGATCTCATAATAGCAGATATGAACTTTAGTACCCCAAATTTTCCATATCAGCTGATATCGAATCTTCCAGCAGATTTCGACAAATTGTTACAGAACTTCTTGCACCGAAACCCACCGGCTGGAAATTATCAGACAAACTTCGCGGTTGAAAGTGTGGTAATGGATGCCCTGAAGTATGCTCACCATTGCTTGATAGGTGAGGACAGAGTGGCTTTATCTTTATTTTAATTAACATATGTGATAACTGATTAATAGTCTATTCTCGGAAATCTGGTTCTATGCACTGGTTGCCCACACATAACCAGCCAAAATTATACCGTGTATTAATATTTCAGCCCATCCTTTTTATGAGAATAATGAATAGCAATGAATTTCTCATTAATATTCAATGTTCAGTATGTGTAGGAGTTGTATTAAATAATTAATTAAGTGCTTTTAGATACAATTTTAAAGCACCAGAGCTGTGAAGTCATGTACATGTTTGTTCAAAATTTGCATTTACATGTTGACATGGCACTCTGAGCATGAAGGGGTTAAGTAGTTGGTGTGTAACATTGTATAGTAGTCCTCTATAAAGTTTGCTAATATCATGCCCCTTAGGTCAACATTTGCCTTGCCTGGGTGTGTGGGGTGAAATGTTTTAAATTGAATTAATATTTTGTATGTGACATCGGATTGTGGTCCTATGTAAAGATTTATAAGGATAATTCAAATCATACTACCGCTTTCAAAACTAGCCACACCCCATTTTGCAGGTAAGCGATCTATGGCCATCTGGGCCCTCTTGTTCATAGATCCATTTAAAAAAAAACACTTATGGTCAGCGCTATAGATAACTTTTGGTGTATATTGGGTAATCACCCCCTGTTTTTGACAACATTAGGGTTTTGTAAATTCAATAGGGTTTTAGCAAAAGTTTTCACCCCCTACTTTTGAGCTTAATTGGGTTTTTCACCCCCGTTTTTTTTTACTCAATTGGGTAATTTAGGGAATGACATATATAATATAATAAAAACCTACTAAGGTTACTATATTATTTATTCAAATGGAATTCAAAAAGGTACCATAAATAACAGCAAACAATTACTGAATTTCTGATCAAAGTCTGGTCCTTAAATTTCAGTTTTTAAAAAGGGTGAAATAAGTTATTAACATTTATTCCTCAAAATCATTGCTGCTTTACTTCTGTTGCACAGACTGGGTGCAGTATGCACATTTCAACTATTTTTCTGTCCCATCAACGTCAACAATTTCTAACCAGGGATATGACTTTTTCCACTTTTGACAGGTTTTTACAAACACGGACTTTCTGTCATGTTTTTGGATGTCAACTCGCTACATTCAACTGCTACCTACACTGTTTCTAACAAATTGATAACACGAATGATGCGGCACATATTCGCGCGTGCCTACTTGGTTGGAAAAAAAAATGCGATCGACATATATTTAGCGCAACAATCGCGGACGTCTTTCGACCTAGCTTAGACATTTTTATTATGCACCGTTATAGAAAACGAAAGTACAGACGCTTTACAAATACATGTACGTCGTAAATATTTTTGGTCAGACGCTTAATTTGCTATGAAATTTAGTCCGCATAGCGCTTGAATAACTCCGACTGTTTTGCTCCTCCGTTTGTGTAACGACTCTCTTTTTGCGTCCACGAGTGGCCATTTTGATTATTTCAGAAAATGAAAGTAGAAATCGGACGGGTCTACGAATAATTACAATAATACCCCAAAGATTGATAACCGCTGGAAAGACTGCCGTCTTTTCTTCACAGGACGGCATATAACTATCCGGTACATTTTTGTACGGAAAATAACCAGTCTAAAAATACGCCCGGTGTTCGTAAGAATTGCGTTTCGTGACGCAAGGTTTTTTACGGGAATTACGTTATTATATTTGTATTTGCGTTTTTGTACGCTTTATTTTGAATTTAATTACGTTTTTGGTTATTTTAATTGCGTAATAACGCAAATACGCTTGTTATCTATAGCGCTG
>VMBQ01001973.1:88213-100451 GCA_007657795.1 Dreissena rostriformis
TTAACCCTTTGCATGCTGGGAAATTTGTCGTCTGCTAAAATGTTGTCTGCTAAATTTCTAAAATTAGCATTTTCTTTGATTTTTTTTCAAAGAATACTATCAGAATAGCAAACAGTTTGGATCCTGATGAGACGCCACGTTCTGTGGCGTCTCATCTGGATCCAAACTGTTTGCAAAGGCCTTCAAAATCCGGTTCCAGCGCTCAAAGGGTTAATTCTGTGGCAGATTGGTTACCATATTTTGTTTACCTTGTAAAACAGTTGAATTTGCTGTTGAGTTGTAAATTGCTCAATATCAGATATTTAATTAAAGCATTCTTTCTATGATCAAACTGACACAGGTTCCTATAAAACAGTGATAATATGTTTACCCATTGTTTGGAAGCTCATGTTAATGTGCATTGAATTGTCTGCTTTAGTGTTAATTGTGTGGAAGTGTGGAAGTCAGTTACTTTAAATAAGAATAAAGTAGTGGATAATGGTGTCCGCCTGAGCGACCAGGAGGTCAGGAGTTTTATCCCAACTGTGGGAGCGTTCTTTAGATCTCCCCCATGGACAACAAAGAACTGGCTCTACCCATGATACGGACTCGAGAGCGTTTCAATAAGCCATAGGCTTTTGATGCAATCCAACTAAAATAAATAGGTTAAAACTTAACTAAATACGAAATTTGATGCAGTTTTGTGTCCAGCCAAACTTGTATTTTTGTGTTGAAAAATGTAATGTATACTTAAGCTGGACATGTTTTTCAGTCAGATTTGTAATTGNCATAGTCATGACACGAGCTTTCCTAAAATCGTAAAATATTTAGATTCAATACAAAATCCCTGTGTCCTGATAAGGGACATGTTTTTCGGCCACATTCCTTTGTTGCCCTGATAAAGATCTTATACGCATACCTCCATAGGTGGCCATTATTGAAGTAGGTCTGAATGTAAATCTGTCAATCATGTAGGTAGCAGGATAGGCCGCGGGTTTAATGTATGCCAGAATAGTACATTTTTAATTGTGATTGAGAATTATGCACACACTATTTTGTTTAATTGGTGGTACATGAAGTTAAGTCACCCAAAAATTAGAGTCATTTTTGTTTCTGTCTTAAAAAACACTTAGTGTATGTACACTGTGCAGTGTAGATTGCGCGAATTCTGTATGGTTTAGCAGTTAAGGTTGGCACATTTAAGAAATTTTGTCATTATTTAAAATGATGGAATTCTTTTCTTCTGAAGAGACTAAATTACTCCTCAAATCATTCCATGATATAAGTTTGTTTTCTTAATAATAATAATAGAGAACAACTGCTACAAATCTGTATGTACCATACAAATATATAAAATTGTAAGAACAGCCATGCACTGTTTTTCCAATATATCTGATTACCATGCGGTAAATAGGCTGACATGTACTGGACTCGAGGTATGGTATTGAAATTGTAATGAACCTTCCGAATTGGTGGGTGGTCTCAAATGAAAACATAGGCTTGAAAATAATGTTTAAATTACTTAATGCATGCCTGGTAATTGCAAGCACGGCAACAAATGGCGACAATCATCTTTGTTGTTTAATTACTCATGTGTTTACTCTAGAGGTTATATTGCAGTGTTTTTCTTTATTCCTTCTGTTCAAAATTAACCAATTTGTGCCTCAGCAAGTGCGTCTCAAAATAACTGTTCTTTTTTAGCAATAGTAAAAATGATGAAAATGAAACATTTTATGCCCCAGGTAGGAAGGCATATAGCAGTTGAACTGTCAGTCCATCTGTGATTCCGTCCGAAAACTTTAACATTGGCCATAACTTTTGCAATATTGAAGATAGCAACTTGATATTTGGCATGCATGTGTATCTCATGGAGCTGCACATTATGAGTGCTGAAAGGTCAAGGTCATCAATCAAGGTAAAAGGTAAAAAAACAAAATCCAAGGGAAGTAACAAGCTTTTAAGGGAGATAATTTCTATTTATCATTTGGCAGGTACAAATCATTTTCAGAAGGGAAGTTATAATTTTTAAAGGGATATAATAAAATAAAAAAATAAAAAATTCAAAGCGGCGCAGTAGGGGGCATTGTGTTTCTCACAAACACATCTTTTGTTGATATGAAACATTTTTGAATGACTGGTTTTATTTAAGTCACATAGTTGTTTTTTTACAAAATGTTTTTTTTTTTTAAATAATCAGATTATCCTGTTGGTGATTTTTTATTAGTTTATTTCAAAAATGAACTCATTGAATAAAAAAAATGTTAAAACTATTACTTAGTCAGCATTTTTGCTAAGTTTATTAAATCGTTGATATGTCATTTTCATATTTTCCTTTAGTAAAACCTCTTATGATGTTCGTAATGAATGCAACAATGTCTTATGATTGATTGTGCAATCAAAGTTTTAAGTGGCAATTGTTTCTTCCTGCTATAAAATATTTCCAATTCGACACTTTTAATAAAAGTAAATTTTGTGTTATGCTCTAGAACCACAGGTGCATTTAGACAAGTGGACAAACAACTACATTCTTTCTAAATTTCAACGTGTGACAGAAACCAAATACAGAAGATTGAAATACACTTTAATTTCCATTGAACTCATTAAATAGATATTAGTTTAATAAAAGTAAGACAAGCACAAGGCTAATAGTGTTTTGATTGATTACTCAGTCGCCATAAATCTCAAAATTAAGAAAGGGGGCAATGTTTAAAAATGAACTCGTGACTTCGGGCAATCTTTACTTACATTGTTTAGCACTTCAGTTTGATGTCGTTGATATTGAATCTTAATTAAGATAAATTGTGTACGTTGTTTCTTGCTTAACCTCTTGTTTTACTTGTAGCTCTTTTGAATAATTGAACATGTATGACGGTAACTAATTGGAAAGAAATGTTTGCAGGTGACAATGGTTTGAAAAACATGTTTTAGATGTTTGAAATGGGGGTTAAAAAAAGAATTAGTCTGAATGCTTGAAATTTACAATTTTGGAAATTGTGGAAGTTTAAAATAAAGTTTTTAAGCCTTTGAAACTGACTATCATTCGTCTGGCAATCTATATTGTTCATGCAAGTGGTAGAGAAGCTCCATAAATACTATGAGTCACACTCTGAGATAAACAGGTTAAGTGCATGTGCATAAAGTGTCGTCCCAGATTAGCCTGTGCAGTCTGCCAGGGACGACACTTTCCCCTTTTATGGTATTTTTCATTTACAGAAAGTCTCTTGTTAGCAAAAATCCAGTTAAGACGGAAAGCATTTCCCTGCACAGGCTAATCTGGGATGACACTTTACGCAAATGCATTAAACCCCATTTTCACAGAGAGAGGCTCGTATCCAATGCAGAAACATCCCTGTCAAACCACTTTCTAGGGGGTTGATTGACATATTGATATCCCAAGGAAGTAAACAAATCCTGCATTTCTCATCTTGCTAAATACTTCACTATCAAGTAACCCGAAAATCTGGTACTGTTGGAAACCTGACCCCTCGGATGGAATCTTAGCCCTAAAGTATCTTGTCAACTGAAGCCTATTGTACATTTTAGAATATCCTGTTACAATCTGGTTATTTATTTCAATGTTTAAAACCACATCTTTTTATGCCCCCTTTTTTTAAAAAAAGGGTGTATATTGTTTTTGGCCTGTCNTCGAAGAAAATGCTTATTTTAGAAATTTAGCAGACAACATTTTAGCAGACGACAAATTTCCCAGCATGCAAAGGGATATGAGCATTGTCATGTGTAATTGGGTCTTATGCCAAATGAGCAGAATGCTGCAGTCTGGTCAGGCGCTACCCTTGGGCGAATGAGACCACACAACGTTTTGTGACTATAGCGGACAGGATTGCTTCTGACAAGACTAAGCAGATGTGCAGGCTGGTCTGGAACTACGTTGGGCACATATGGCATTAGACCCATTTTCGCATGACAGCTTATATGCTGTTGGTGAGCATAGCAGACCTAATCCTGCAACAGGAAGTACAGGGTATGTGTTGTTGCAGGTTAATCAGCGAGTGATTATAAGTCATTAGAGTTGTTGATAAGGGAGGAAGTTCTGCAGAAGTAATCACTCCTGTATCGGGTTCCTAATAAACACAATCACTTACCTATCTTTGGAATATCAGGGCTCATTAGGACCGTGTGGCAGCAAGAACAAGGCCTGGATTAGCACTTGAGTCATCACCTCAAGGATTTTCCCTCCCATACTGTTTCTGAACAAATATTATGTGGCTATGTTGTAAACTTTGTCCCACTATGTTCTGAACTTTGTCCCAGTTTGAATATTCCTATTTAAGCTGATTATGTCCAACATGTTCTTGTTGTAAATAAAGCTGTATTATGTTTGACATATAGCTGTAGTAATGAATTACATATGTATAGTCATAAAAAAAAACTTAAACTAAATATTTACCAGGTAACTTGGTATTACCCGTGTTAATTTTAGTCTGCACAGGCTAATCAGGGATGACACTCTGTCTTAACTGGATTTTCGCTAATAAAAGACTTTCTTCAAACAAAAAGTACCATTTAAGTGGAAAGTGTTGTCCCTGATTGGCCTGTGGGGATTGCACAGGCTTATCTGGAAAGACACTTTGCTCACGTGCATTAAACACTGTTTTTCCAGAGCGAGACACAAATAACATTGTAATGGTATTGTTTCTCTTCCTGCAGCCCGCCACTCTTCAGCTTGGAGGTAGTGTTGGTCCTGGTGGTAACCACGGCAACATGGGGGTTGGCCCACCGCAGATGGCTGGACCAATGGGAATGCAGGAAATGGGCACACCCCAGAAGGACATGAAATACATGGGCATGGGAAACATGATGGTGAGTGTCACGCTTTTATGAAAATGATCTACCCTTGTATGGTCTGTAGGTTGTCAATAGGGATTCTATGTAAGAGCGTGATATACCGACATGTAATTGATCATGAATAATGTGAATGAGAGCATGTGATCACATTGTTGTATAGTTATGTGGTTTAAGTGTTCAAGTGTTGTACTGTTGCTGCGGCAGCTCCCATTTTGTTTATGTTCATTGTCAAGTTAAATAAGGTATTGTTAAACTTGTAAGTGTATAAAAGGCAATGATATCCATCGGTCAGACCATAGGCTGCAAGTTGTTATACTTATTTGAGTAAAATTCTCTTTGGTTTCATTCTTTTTACAGGAAAAGATAGAAATTTTACAAAATGAGATTGCCAAAGGTCAGGTAAAATAAATCCATCTGAAGATAATTTTCTGCTGATTTATGACCTGCTGCAACTTGCAAGCCTCTTGATATCCTTCTACATTAACCCTTTCCCTCTCAGAAGCAAAGTGAAAATGGCTATATGCAACCAGCATTTAACCAGAACAGCCTGGGAGTAAGAGTAACTTGCAGTCTGTTCAGGTTTTATGCTGCTTGCTGCACATCAGTATCTAAGGGTTGGATATGAAGCGTTTTCAACTTGAATCTTGTAAGAAAGGTATTTAACCCTTTGAGCGCTGGAACCGGATTTTGAAGGCCTTTGCAAACAGTTTGGATCCAGATGAGACGCAACAAAACGTGGCGTCTCATCAGGATCCAAACTGTTTGCTTTTCTGATAGTATTCTTTGAAAAAAATATGAAGAAAATGCTAATTTTAGAAATTTAGCAGACAACATTTTAGCAGACGACAAATTTCCCAGCATGCAAAGGTATTTAATTTGATTTTCTATGGGACTACAAATGTGTCCAGTGCGTATCTGAGTGGTAAAAGGTTAAGTGTACGGTGCAACCTTCAATCGTAATGACATGTAGCACAAATGTCTTGGTAGCAGCAGCCAATGACAGTTGCCATCAGAAATTATCATAATCCATCTTTTACAAATTCATATAAATCAGACTTTAATTAATCTTGGGACAAATGTTGCAAAAAAGTGTGAAATCTGGAGCCATATGGTGGTCGTATTAAGTAAATATTATAATAAACATACCTTTATTGACATATGGAATAAGATAATCTTACTGTGTGATTTTCACATTGTACGTTGTAAGAGTTTGAGTATTTAACAGACTTTTTGTTTGGTTGAAGCACATTACAAAATTGTAGGATGTTTAAAAAAAAAAACCAAAAAAAAAACCCAAATTGGTTATAGAAAGTGATCCATAATTTATGTCCCCAGTTTAAAATGGTCTTGTTGCTTGCGTTATAAATACTTCTCTGGTTGTTAAACATGTTTCAATGAGGAATTGTACAATGTGTTTTATTGTCTTATTGATACCAATAAGAACTCCAAAATCCTTGAAAAGTAATTTATGGGATTTGCCTGTATTATAGTCATGTTTGGAAATGGTACTTGACTCGTTTTTTATTTGGGTTAGTGTTCTGATTAAAGTCAATTGGCTGTTGTTGTTTTCGTTATTACACAAAAATAAATAATAATTTCATTGTTCAACAATATAGTTCTGGTCATGTTTTGTGTTCTGACAAAATTGATATTGAAGTTCCAGTTCACAGAAAAGACATTCATTAAAAAAAATGTTTAAATAAAAAATAGACTTTCAATCCTTCAAAATAATGATATGTATTTGAAACTGGCATGGATAAATAAAACACAGTTTTATAATAGTGTTTGTTCATTTAAGAAATTAAATATTTTTGCAAGGTAATTGCGCCATTATTAATAAGCTCCCACTTCACAAATGTGCTTTATCAAGATGTTAAATGACTCAGACTAAAAACCCTATTGTCAATATTTAAGTTCAATGCTCGGCGCACAAAAAAAAACTTTTTATTATCAATCTAAATTCTAAAGATTTCTTAATGGAATAATAGCGCATAAGATTATTTTGGGCCGATCAAGTACCATGATTTTGTGACAGATCTATCCGAATGACAGATTAAGAACGACTCATAAAGCATTTTGCGGCATTTCTGTTGACAGAAGGGGTCGGATTATTTAACGAACGGATCACTGCCTCTGTATTGGTCTCGATCAGAGAAGTAGATACCATTGTTTAATGGGGGCGGAGCACTTGTTTAACCTTCGCAATCATTTGAAATAATCACATAACAAATCACATGGCGTTAAACATGCCATTTGTTAATTCTTGTTTGCGTGTTGTGCACATTTGTTTTTCAATGTGACATTGCAATGTTGCGGTCCATTTTTTTGTACAAGAAAAATAAGATACTGCCACCAATTTTTTATTTCAATAAAGCAGGTATTATCAAATTTATTGCATAGGCCAAATCTAGTTTGTTTCACATAGAGATAGCATTTAGTTTTTAGCCCTTTAAGCGCTGGAACCGAATTTTGAAGGCCTTTGCAAACAGTTTGGATCCAGATGAGACGCCACAGAACGTGGCGTCTCATCAGGATCCAAACTGTTTGCTATTCTGATAGTATTCTTTGAAGAAAAAATGAAGAAAATGCTGATTTTAGAAATTAAGCAGACAGCATTTTAGCAGACGACAAATTTCCCAGCATGCAAAGGGTTAATGTAACCATGAATATTTTCTCACAATTATTTACATGTTTTGTTTTGTGTAGATACACATGCTTATAATTAAACAATGCTACAGTATTAGGGGCATACAGTTTACTATAATAACGGTACAGAACCAATTTAGCCTACATACAAAAATCAGTACATTTGTATTATTTTCAATACTTATGAAAATGTTGAATTAAAAAAAATCATGATGATGATGATTATTGCTTTGGTTAACCAGTCTTGTCAACTGCTAATGTAATTAATGAGCCTGGTTGGGGCTTGGTAAACATACATTAAATAGACTATCCCTTTTGCGACCAGTACCAAAGAACTTATTCATCATATTTTATTGAAATTATACAACTGCACTATGAACTTGTCTCAAATATAATATTAATTTTGATTGATTTAAATTTACAAAACATGTCCCAGGAGCTAGATATTTTGAAAGTTCTTTCATGATTAAGAATGTCCTTCAGTTACGTCTGTAAAGGTTTATACGTTGTTATTTAACCATTTTAATTAAAACATATCTGCAGTGGTTTACTTCCTTTTCTGTGAATATGTGTCAGATAAAATTAAGCAATTTTGTGGAGGGATTTTAATAATTTAGCGTATAAATAGAATCATGTAAATCAAGCTTTCTCGTGCAAATCAATGTTTAATCCCATTTTTTAAATTTTATTCAGCCAAAGAGAATTTTAAACGGGGTATTGAAGGCTATCAGCACTTTAATGGTATTTTCCTCAATTTTATGTGAACAACATAATTTAACTTATTCTCGTTTTCTCATATCAGGAACATTAAAATAATTTAGATCATCATTCCAAAATAGACAGTGAAACTTATTTAACTTGATGGTCCAACATATGTGTGCTCAAGTCAGTAATTCTTCTTTCCTGCAAAGGTATTCACAATTACGCTTAGCTTTTTATGTTTGCTTCAGTTATCTTACTTCTTTGAGTATTTGACACTTTATTTAAACAAGTTTCATTGAATATTAAAGCATAAATCAGAGCTCCAGATAAGGTTTTGTGAAATTCTTAACGTTTCTACTAGATTTTCAAAAAAGAATTCTTAACTCTGAAATTTTATTCTTAACGTTACTACTAAGTTTTGGAAAATAATTCCTAACTTTTCTAAATGACCTAAAAATAAATAATGATGCAAACAATCAAAATCATTTTATTTTTCAAATACCTTCATTTGCCCAAACTGTGCTTAGATTGCATGCCTTCGATGAATATTTACATATTTCACAATTCAAACGGATCTCCCCTTCATTCTTTTCAACGATTAGCCACGGGCATTGTCCCCATTAAATGTCTAATGTTTTTTGTTTAAGTTTGGACCCGTCGGTCGTGTTTTTTAGCTTTTCCGACTCACTGTCGGCAACTTAACATACAACATCGTATAAGATCTTTTCTATTATGTCTTTCTTAACATTCAACTTCGGCTCACTTTGCGTACAATATGTTAAAAGGCTTAAGCGTGTTTTTTTGCACGCTTTGCAGTTGTTTAGGACGTCCTCTGGGCGCAGCCATTTTTTGGGACAGATAGACTGTACACGCCGCTTTTATTGGAAAAAATGCGCTTCGTTAAACAAACCCGATAACCATTCCATATAAGTACCAAAAAGATCTTTAATACGCGAAAAGAACTCAATAAAAAATTGATACGAACCAATGTTTAAATAATATTCGTAACTTGATTTTGTAATTCTTAATGGTACGACCAGATTTTAAAATAAATACGTAACGGACTTGAAAATAATTCTAAATTACAAAAATACGACCCTTACCTGGAGCTCTGTAAATAAAGTCATTTACACTATTTTTCCTACAAAGAGCCTGTGTTGACCAGAGGACAGCCAACTGTAACTTACCCTACCCGAATTCAGTTCAATGAAACCCATCTTCATAATCATAAAAAGTTCAATCCACTGCCTGGGGTAATAGAATATTTGTAAGTCACACTGGTTGCTGTGCAAAATAATGAGCTTTTTGTATGTGTTTGAAATTGGATAACCCGGGCACGTTCATAAACGAAATTTATTTTGTTCGCCTGGTTTCATTTGGAGTTTATATATAGTATTTTCACTGAGGCCTTTGGTTATTTTAATCTCAAAAAACAAAACAGGAAGCAACCAACACAAAAAAAATAAAATAGGAAAAATGAAAAAGATTCATTTATTTATCCCTTGAAGTCATTATAAAACAATTATAAATTCAGCATTTCTCCTTTTCCCACCTCCACAATTTAAATCTTAACACAGATGAATTTAAAATGCTGATGTGTTTTGGTGCAAAAATCCTGATGCGGGTCATCATTACTGACATCAGATAAGCTCATGGTGAAAAACATTTTGTTCCATGATAACCTTGTTTTGATTGTGTTGTTGTTGTTTATACAAGTTTCCCAGAGTGCAGGAACAAAAACATGCAAAACAACAGGCCAACCGCTTGGTTTCAACAAGCTCCATTTTTAGGATTACCGAGATAATTCACAAACCAAGGGGAACACATTTTTGTAAACATTCCCTTGCTGCTAGCATCTGGTTCATTATAATTATGAGAAAAACTTATCTTTTATCGGTTTGGAATTCAAAATCCATGTGGCTTCTAGGCGTGAGTCACTGTTTGCTAAAGCACTTTGTGTGGAAATTTTAGGCAGGTACTGGGCTGAAAGGATATCATGTAATGCATGTTTTGAAATAAAGTTTGGAGCGGAGGGGGGAAGGCATGCAAAAGGTCTCAAGATTATACAATCATTTGCCAATCTACATCTCTGTGTGTGGTCTGGTTCTAAATTGATATGGTATACAGACTCTGGTATTAATCTGTATTTAATTACAAGTGTCTAATGCTTCACAATTGTAGCTTTTTGAGAGGTTCTTGTGGGCGAAAAAATAATAGATGGCATTTGGTACACTTTTTCAATTGAATTGTTGTTTGTTGGTGATTAAGGGTTCTTCATACGGTAAATGTTGTTGTTATTGTTGTTTTTTTGTTGTTTTTTTCCTGTTAAAATTTGCAAATCAGATACATGTTTTACAATAGCAATGGCAAAAAGTTATTATTTTGTAACCAAATATTGTTCACAGTTGTCGTTTTAGGCTTAAAGAATGCACCACAAGGTCCAAGTGGCTTTTTTTTTTTGCAAGTGATAAATCTTACAGAGGATTTCCTGGTTTGTTTAGGACCATTGCATCCATCCCTTCGAATATAATGAGGAATCTAAATGAAGTAGGTAATTTAAAAATAGTTAATAGCCAGGAAAGCGTTAATTCATAAGTGTGCAAGAGCAGTGCCTTTAAGTGGAGAGCGTTTGAGAGAGGCTGATTGACCGGTTGTTGGAAGCACTTGAAAACTTGTTACTATTTACGTTGGGGAGGAATTTCCGGCACTATGCCTCCTTAAGGATGGGCAGATTGTCAAGTGGTGCAGCTTAACTCTTTCAGTGCTGGAACCGAATTTTGAAGGCCTTTGCAAACAGTTTGGATCCAGATGAGACGCAACAGAACGTGGCGTCTCATCAGGATCCAAACTGTTTGCTATTCTGATATTATTGTTTGAAAAAAAATCGAAGGAAATGCTAATTTTAGAAATTCAGCAGACAACATTTCAGCAGACGACAAATTTCCCAGCATGCAAAGGGTTTACCTTCCTACGAGTATTGTAAATTGTGCCTCTGATATGGTGGTATGGTCTTTGAAAACTTGGCAGAGTAATTGTTCTTGTTTCCAAACTGTGGTGGGTTTGACTGTGAGGGGGTTCATGTATTTATTTGTATTTTGAAGGGGGAGGGGGAGGAACATGGCATGTTGTGCCAGAATTTCGTCACAAGTAATTTGAACACTTTTCGTAAATGTATTTTGATTTCATGTAAGAAAAATTGGTTGATTTAATTTCACACAAAAGATAGAAGATGTAATATAGTGTACACAGTCAATTTTTTTTAGAAATTGTTTAGTATCATGCTTAATTGATAGTTTTAGTTGAACAATTGTCATAGTTTTGTATAAAACACTAGTGTTTAACGTAGTTTTAAATGCTAATTAAATGCTAATTAAATTATGTGAACAAAGCAGTCTCTCAATCTTTGATGCAATCTTCATCTGCATAATGTTTAAAATACACACTATTGTCTTCATTTGCATAATTAAGTGACTGGAGTATATCAATAGACCCAGAATATATTTAAATCATGTGTGTAAAATGCATGGCATAGGGTCAACGCAACGGTGAATATGGCCTGCTACTCAAGAGAAAACAAAAAATGGCTATAGAAAAGCTCAGATTTCATAAATACTTAAACAAACTTAACAATTTATTCCGCTAATGCTTTGTACCGTAATTACCCTTAACATTACTTGAAAGCCATTCAGCTTTACGGTATTATTACTATAATTGCTGCAAGAGTGGACAAGTTAAAATGTATTTGGTCACAAAACAATTGCTTCTGTCAGGTAATATTAATCATAACTGCTTGTAAAGATTTAACTGTCATTTCTGATGTTATGATAGCACATTAAGTGGACAGCCAATTTAGTCAGCGATAGTGCAAAACACGAGCTATTGCGTTAAGCAACTTTACGGGCAACTTGATGAACTACAATGAGTCCCTGGCTGGACATGATTTTATTATGCCCCCTTTCGAAGAAAAGGGGGTATATTGCTTTGCACATGTCGGTCTGTCGGTCGGTCGGTCAGTCGGTCGGTCTGTCTGTCTGTCTGTCTGTCTGTCTGTCTGTCTGTCTGTCTGTCTGTCTATCTGTCTGTCTGTCTGTCTGTCTGTCTGTCT
>VMBQ01001973.1:101490-111522 GCA_007657795.1 Dreissena rostriformis
AAAGGTCAAGGTCAAGGTCATCCTTCAAGGTCAGAGGTCAAATATATGTGGCCCAAATCGCTTATTTTATGAATACTTTTGCAATATTGAAGATAGCAACTTGATATTTGGCATGCATGTGTATCTCATGGAGCTGCACATTTTGAGTGGTGAAAGGTCAAGGTCAAGGTCATCCTTCAAGGTCAGAGGTCAAATATATGTGGCCAAAATCGCTTATTTTATGAATACTTTTGCAATATTGAAGATAGCAACTTGATATTTGGCATGCATGTGTATCTCATGGAGCTGCACATTTTGAGTGGTGAAAGGTCAAGGTCAAGGTCATCCTTCTAGGTCAAATATATGGGTCAAAATTGCTCATGTAATGTAACTTCTGCAATATTGAAGCTAGCAATTTTATATTTGACATGCATGTGTATCTCATGGAGCTGCACATTTTGAGTGGTGAAGGGTCAAGGTCAAGTTCATCCTTCAAGGTCAAACGTCATATAGGGGGACATTGTGTTTCACAAACACATCTTGTTTTAACCTTGCATTGCTTGAAAACACATTATAAACAAAAAAAAAGATCACATTTTGAACAATATTTATAGCTGTAAACAGATTCTAATAATAGGTTTAACAATAGGTAGTTCATCATTGCATTTGTGTGGCTCTTTGTCATCACTTCTTTAATCATGTGTTTTCACTTTCATCAAATGATCTTCCTTATAATTCAATCTATATCCATTTTAAGCTCGATTTAAAACACTTACCCTTCTGTTTAAATCTTTATGTTTCTATGTATAAATCTAAATAATCTAATAATATATAAATATAAATATTATATAAAAAATCTAAATGAGTAAATAAAAAAACGAGTTATGAAGAATTTAGCAGAATTATGCCCCTTTTCATTCTAAGAAAATTCAGGTTAATACTTTTATGTTTACTACAGATATTAAATTAAATATGATATGTCTAAGTTGTCATTATATATTATCAGTTACCATATGCCACAACTTTGACCAGAAGTTCATTACTTTTTTTTATAATTTAGGTTAAGCTGCGTTTGCTTATCAATAACTTAAGTTTGAATTGACCAACCTTGATGCAACTCAAGCCTGTCTGGAGACCCTGCATTTGGGTTCAGTATGGTCAAGGTCACTGTTGCTAAAAAGCAATAGAGTTCTTTTAAAATGAATCAATTAGTAAAACTATGTTGATCTAGTTTTGCTAGTATTGGCAAGTATTGCCAATCTTACCTGAATAAGAAAAGGATTTGATACATACCAATGTCTCTGCTTTAAGTTTTAGTTAAATAAATCAAGGGCCTCTGGTAGTATCATTAAGCAAATCAGTTTGATTGATCCATTACCAAACATTGCTCACATTGTTGTTGCTTTTCCCCAGACAAAGTTATATTAAATCCATAGGCGTATTCTCCTACCATTTGTTTTATTAACTAGTTATACAGGCAAATGCAAATTTGTTAAAAATCTACACACTATTTATGTATAATCATTAATAAAATATGACAGCGTTGCAATGTAATGGTCCTTAATTAAGTTTTTAAGTGTTATTTTCCGCTCTGATATTGAATTAACATGAGCAAGGTGCCACAGTAATCAATTTAGCTCTCGAATATAATGTCGAATCAATTCTATCAAAGCGTTAGGGAGGAAATATTTTTTTCACTGGTGATAAACTTGCTTGGCGATTGTGGGCACAAACACAGTTTCTCCCACGGTTGTAGTTAGTATTGCTACTGCTGCTGCTGCTGTTGTGTGTCTGATATTGTAACTTTATAATCCACTTTTAATTGAATAAAAATGATAACTGGTACATGGAAATTGTACAAGAAATACCTGTAATGCATTTCTTCTTACAATTAACTTGGGTAGAGGGTACATATAGACATTTTAAAATAAACTTGTAGTGTTTTTTTTTAATAATTGTAAATGCCCATTTAATGTTTTAGTTATTGAGTTTGTGGCTTTCATTGCTGTTTGCACATCACAAATTCTTCACACTGAGTTTCAACCCCTTAAGAGAATGTCTTCCATCGCTATAATTGAAATCCCATAATTAACACGGTGGCCATTTCCTAGATGTGGAGTAAAGTTTGATTTATAATCATCCGAAATGCTATATGTGTCACTTTCTGGGTGCATAAAGATCCATCAAGCAAAAAGCAAACTACCATAGTGTATGGAAAAGGGAGTGATGAATGATGTAAACGGACATTCAAATAATCCATTAATGAAATTGAGCCAGTTTGTTTGAATAATTGAGGTATATATATATGTTTTAAATTATGTTTTTCAATGGTAAAGGTCAGTAGCTGTGTGGAATGTGTATGTTACAAGGAAAAACCAGAGAAAATACATGATATTTCACCCTGATATTTTTGTATTTGCATCTGCTGATCCTATGAGATCAAACTTTTTTGTAGAAATTGTTTTATACTTGCAAGTAAAGTTCTTCAACAAATGAAAAGAAAATGTTCAAGCGTTGAAGCTGCATGATTACAAGTAGTAGAATATAGTGCAATTACACATAACAGTGATGTATTATTTAACTACCTCAGTATTTAGTTCAGATTATTAAATGTTTGTGTTAATAAAATTCAATAATATTAGCATAAAGTGGCAGCTATTTTAGCAACATCATATCTTACATGGGGCAAGAGCATTTTCTTACATGTGCATTTCACCAGGAAGACTTGAAATATACCACAAAATCTAAACTCAACCCTGAACATGCATTTAATATTACCGAAAAAAATGTCCATGTGTAGTTTGGCTTGAATTAAAAAAGAAATAGAATCAAATGGATTTACAATATGTGAAAATTTCCCAGCTCTTAACAGTGAACTGTATTATTCTAAAAGGAAAATTCTGTCTTAATTCTTTACCTTACTGCATGTTTTTCACACGGTATAGAGATTATGCAATTGATTGGAAAACGGGAGAAAAACGTACCTGCTATAATCAATAGGCTAGTCTTTGAAAACATTGCCTCTGTATTGGGGATCAATCAAACATTTGAAAGGGTTATTGAAACTGTGAACATGTTTGCAGTTATTTACAAGTGTAATTAATTAAAGTCCGCAGGTTCCAGATCTATTTCTGCCGGGAAGTGTGTCTTACTTTGTTACAACTGTGGAAGTTGGGTAGGAGCCAGACAGGCTGCCTCTAGGATAAGAGCTATTAAAATTAACCCAAAAAAGAAAACAGAAAGAGTGAGAGAGAGGGAGAATATGGGGCAGTCATTCCCTAAAATGCTTTTAACAAAGCCTGTTGTTGCTGAAATATCAAATAATATGCTAATTGAAAGTATCATTTCTGATGTTGTTTTCAGTGCTATATTATCACATTTAAAATCATGCTAATGAAAGTATCATTTCCAATGTTGTTTTCAATGCTATATATATATTATCACATTTGAAATCATGCTAATGAAAGTATTATTTCCAATGTTGTTTTCAATGCTATATTATCACATTTGAAATCATGGTAAATAAAAGTATTAATTCCTATCTTGTTTTCTCATTCGTTCATACCTACAAGGGTGTGATTATACCTCCCTCCTTTTAGCTCATTTCCGCCCTTTTAATACCAAGGAAGTTGTGCAAATAGTTTTTGACATTTCCAGATCAATTTTAACTCTGGAGTTTTGGTTAACCTAGTAAAAGGTTTGAAGTATTTTACTCCCCTGAGGTGTTGCACAAATTGATACCCCTTTATTATGAACTATTTGCCCCCCCCCCCCCCCCCCCCCCNTAACCCCAGCCAGTTTCCACAGTGTTCAGTGTGTTGTGAACGTGATTTCCTGTTTGTTTCAGATGCATTCGGACATGATGTACTCCCCCCAAGCCAAGAAAGGCCTGGAGTTCGGAGGTATGATGTCACCAGGCTTCAAACTCATGGGAGATTTCGACACAGCCAGCGACTGTGGTAGCCTTGTCAGTAGCAGCAGTCATCCAAACAAGCCAGAGTCCAAGAAACACCCGAGTTTGCCTAAAGAGGTTTGTACAAGTCAAAGTTGCTTTGAAGGGGCTTTTATAGCATGCAATTCACAAATTAGCTGAGGGACCCATATTCATTTATTTCCTGTCAGATGTAGAAGATGCATTTTAAAATACTGGTAGATTTACTTTGAAAAATAAATTTTAGTACCTTAGTTAATAATCTTAGGCCAGAAACTTTAACTTAACTTATTTATTTATAAACTTGCCTCCTTAAGCTCTATAATGCATTATAGTGATATTGTTCAAGGGAGACAAATCACTTTGGTTTTACATATTTTGCTGTACACAATTACCTGCCTTGGTGTATTTTCAATAATGATTTTTTAGCATATTTATATTAACAAAATAACCTCCTTTTTGTTGTTTTTTTTTCCTATAAATATTATAAATCTAAAGCCTAGTAAAGGAAACTAACTGAAGAATATATGTGCACAAAACCAAAAATAAAATGAGAAAAAGCAAGCATTACAATGATTTCTTTTAAATTTCTTGCAGGCGGTTGCCATCATGTTAGACTGGTTACGACAACACAAGGACAACCCCTATCCCAATGATGATGAGAAGGCGATGCTGATCAAACAGACTGGTTTGACGATCAACCAGATCAACTATTGGTTCACCAATGCCAGGCGTAGAATATTGCCCAAGTGGGCGCAACAGTGCAAAACGTAGATCAAATTTTGGTCTAATTTATGATTGAAATGCAAACAAAGTTATTGTTTAAAAAAAAAATGGAAATACTCTTGAGACATATTAATATTACCTTAAGTTACTTCAGTTTATTCAAGATTCTTAATATTTGGTCATTTGTTGAAATGCAAAAGACAGGATTCTTACAAAATATATTGTTATTTTCAATATCTACAAATTTGTTTAAAACTAATTGAGATGGTACATTTTTGTGTGCAATTTCTTTTTTTTTCCAACAAAACGAGATTGTAAATGAGTGAGGGCCTCACCGGAAAGGTTCAGGGTTCCTGGAACTCTAAAATTGGTGCATGTGTGAATGTTGGATTGTAAGGTCTGTTTACCCAGTAACTTACTTAGTGGAAAAGTGTGCATGTAGTGTAAATTTTTTAAGGCTAAAGCATGCCAGAAGCAAGGTTAAAAGTCTCAGAACAAAACAAATACCATAAATTGTACTAAGCATTTCAGGATTAAACTATGTTTCTTTTTCAACTTTTTTTAAAATCACTGTAAAATTAAATGTGATGTGTTATAATTTAACCAAAGGGTAACTTATATAATATTTAAGTAACTTAAATATTCTAATGTATAGACAATGGTGAAGAAAAACATCTCTAAATGACTGTGATATATACCAAAATGGTGAAAATAGTATTGAGATTACTGCCCCTGGCATATAAAGGGCAATAACTCTGTGTTGTACATTGTTGTATGTTCAGAAATTACATGTTATTGTATCTTTTACCGTATTTGCCTTACCTTGCTTTAAAAAATTCTTTTTGATGAAAATACATGTTTTACCTTAAATTGCCTCTTAAATTTCTTGGTGGTAAAATCAGTGTTTCTTCTTCGTAATCAAATTTTGAACAGGAGAGAAAACAAGTTTTTTATTCTTTTAAACTGTTTAAATATATAACTCTTGTCGCTTAGAAAAAATAATAAATCATTTAAGATTTTTAAGAAGTAATAATTTTTCTGGAAACTATGACCATTTTAATTTTTGACTGGTTTTCGATTCTGCTTTCTGGTTAGTCGAACCATATTTCACAGTCTATGCTTTTAACAGAGCTTTTCCGATTTTGACAGAAAGAATTGGCATGTTTGTCAATGGTTTCAAATTTTTACTGTGCATTATATTATAGTTTTATTTATCTATGTTGATTAAGAAAAAACAACAAATAACCATGCTTATTTCTGTATGTATGTAAATATTTTATGTATATACTTTTAGAGATAATAGTGCTTTATATTTAATTTTATGAAATCCCAAAGATTATTTTTAATGTTAGTGTTTGAATGAACAAACATGTGAGATCACTTTTTTTATTAATTATGCCATCATTTGATAATGTTATTAAATGTGTCGTGTTCTGAGAAAACTGGGCATAATTCATGTGCGTAAAGTGTCGTTCCAGATTAGCCTGTGCAGTCCGCACAGGCTAATCAGGGACGACACTTTCTACCTAAATTGGATTTTTGCAACTTCATTAAAAGAAAAATGTCATAAAAGCGGAAAGTGTCATCCCTGATTAGCCTGTGCGGATTGCACAGGCTAATCTGGAATGACACTTAACGCACATGCATAATGCCCAGTTTTCTCAGAACACGACTAAAATGTTCTGTGGAAAGTCTATCTATTTTTTAAAATAACAAAGCAATTCTGTTCCTTTTATACCTACGATGTTATTGTTTCTTGATAAGTAAGGAATATCGTGCCTTTACACTTTGTTCTCTTCTGTGCCTTTATCTATCTCTTACTAATATGCCTTGTAAAACTAAATAATATTTACTGCAATATAATTATGTGCCTTTTTAGGAAAATTGAGATTGCGTTATACCAGGGAACATATGTGCCTGGATACATGTCTACTAAAATATTTACATGATGTGAATCATAATAATTGTGCACCATGCAGTAACCCTTGTATATAAAAAGGAGCTACGTTTAAGTAGTTTCTTAAACTTAATATGTTATAAAAATGTATCATTAATTTTTCCAAAGAGTTTTTTTTTATTCACTAGAAATGTTGAAAACATAGCAAGGTTGTGGTAGAAGCTGCTTATTTGTGCCTTCTTTGCAATAGATTATGTGGTAGTTGTGGACAATGATAACATTTTAGAGTTATGTATTAGCTGCACTCTATGAAAAATGGGCTTAATGCATGTGCGTTCAGTTACATCCCAGATTTGCCTGTATATTCCGCTAAAGCTAATCAGGGAGGACTCTTTCCGCTTTTACAGAATTTTTCAGTTTAAAGGAAGTCTCTTCTTAAATTAAATCAAGTCATGGAGAAAAGTGTTTCTCTTGATTAGCCTCTGCAGGAGCCACAGGCTAATCTGGGACAACACTTTACACACATGCATTAAGCCCAAAATGCCATTGTTACTGAAATTATTGTGTGATGTTTCAAAACATTAAGCCATGTTTTCAAAACTGCTGTTACTCAGTGGCCATATTTTGGTAAAATAACGATTTTTGTATTGTAAGTTAAAAGCTCTCATATCATTTTTGATAAATTTTTACTTTTGTTACAATTATTTTTCTTACAAAATGTCCACCAATCTTCTAGCTAAATACCAAAGAGTGATCACACATATCATACATAGCTGCATTGAGTTCAAGAGAATCATTTTCAAGTAATTTTTTGGAATGTTTTAAAACCATAATATTCGCTTTAATTTTAAGCATAGTGCAACGCAATCTTTTTGTAAATTTGTGTACTCTGAAATTTAACATGAAGCCATATTTTATGAATAAAGTAAGATTTTTAAAGAGATTTTAAAACATAATGTTTTAAAATTATATTTAAAAATAATGCATGTTGCTATTTGTTATAAATACAGGCATGTTTTAATATTGTTAAGTTGTTTTAGGAAAGGGTTGTTGGATTTGTTTGAAAACTCTTAAATGTTAGCAGATGATGGTCTGTTAACTATATCTAAGAAGTTGTGTGAGTTATGGGTTGTAAATATTATTTTATTTGTTACCCACCTTATGGCTTAAAGCCACTTTGTGCAAGGTAGTGTCATGTTTTAATATAAATATACATATA
Source organism: Dreissena rostriformis (assembly GCA_007657795.1). Lineage (NCBI taxonomy): Eukaryota > Metazoa > Mollusca > Bivalvia > Myida > Dreissenidae > Dreissena > Dreissena rostriformis. The sequence continues at coordinate 109,243 of VMBQ01001973.1, forward strand.
AATTAAGTGTACTTCAGTGGTGTTGTATAACATACATGTGCAGCTGTCCTATATATTTATTTTACATGACGAGGCAATAAAAGAGGTTTTCTACCTGGTATGCACAATGTCTTTGTTGCATATATGATCCGCGTCCTTCGAAAATTGGTCTTGTCATATGCGGCATTGTAGCTCCATACAAATTTAGTCAGAAGCTTCCCTGTTCGGTTTAAAGTAACGCAAGGTTCAAAGGTCTCATTAAAAGGCAGCGCATATCTTGACCAGACTGCGTGAATGCGCAGGCTGGTGTGGAGCTTAGCATAAGATCCATTTTCGCACGATGCGGCTCATATATGCTGCACATTGACATTAATCATTATGCAAATGGCCACATAAATGGCAGTTTGTAAAATGCAACAGATTGTCTGAAAATGAACAGAATAAATAATTCAATGTATGTATTGGCAATTTGAACAGTTGTTTATGTAAACATTTCGTGTTTTCAGGTTGTTTCACTTTTCTTCATTTCACGAACTAAACACATTAAATCTCCACTTTGATATGTTTCTCTTTTGTACAAAGTTGTGTTACTTCTTATCATTTCATGTTTTCAACCACTCAGCATGGCATGCCCTGTAAAATGATTTATTTGGATGTTCAGATATGTTTTTACTTTGATACAATCATTATTTTATTGTAAAAGAAAATAAAAATGTTTTTATGCATACTATTCATAGTATATCTTTGTCCTTTGTCCTTATTTATCCTAGTTATCCCCCGCCAGAGGCGGAGGGATATTGTTTTGGCGTTGTCCGTCCGGCTGTTCGTCCGTCCGTCCGGCACTTTTGTGTCCGGAGCCATATCTTGGAAGTGCTTTGGCGGATTTCATTGAAACTTGGTACAAGTATATATACGCATAAGAGGATAATGCACGCCAAATGGCATTGTACACCATCTGTTAAAAACAGAGTTATGGCCCTTTATATCTTGAAAAAATGCTTTTTACTATAGGCACTTTTGTGTCTGGAGCCATATCTTGGAAGTGCTTTGGCGGATTTCATTGAAACTTGGTATGAGTATATATCCTATATTGTTTTGGCGTTGTCCGGCCGTCCGTGCGTGCGTGCGTCCGTGCACAATTTTTGTCCGGGCTATTTCTCAGCAATTAATGACCGGAATTCAATTAAACTTTATGGGAAGCTTCACTACACAGAGGAGATGTGCATATTATCAGCCGAATCTGGCCAGATGATTTTTCACAGAGTTATGGCCCTTTGAAATTTTCCATTAACTGCACATATAGAGCAATTCTTGTCTGGGCTATTTCTCAGCAACTAATGAGAGGAATTTAATGAAACTTCACTACCAAGAGGAGATGTGCATATTATCAGCGGGTTCTAGTCAGATGATTTTTCAAAGAGTTCTGACCCTTTGAAATTTTCCATTTACTGTTCATATAGTGCAATTCTTGTCCGGGCTATTTCTCAGTAACTAATGACCGGAATTCAATGAAACTTTATTGGTAGCCTTACTCCCAAAAGGAGATGTGCATATAATCAGCCTGTTCTGGTCGGATGATTTTTCACAGAGTTATGGCCCTTTAAAAAATTTCATTAACTGTACATATAGTGCAATTCTTGTCCGGGCTATTTCTCAGCAACTAATGACTGGAATTCAATGAAACTTTATGGGAAGCTTCACTACCAAGAGGAGATGTGCATATTATGAGCCATTTCTGGTCGGATGATTTTTCACAGAGTTATGGCCCTTTGAAATTTTTCATTGTACATATAGTGCAATTCTTGTCCGAGCTATTTCTCAGCAACTATTACGGGAATTCAAAGAAACTTTATGGGAAGCTTCACTACCAATAGGAGATGTGCATATTATGAGCCGGTTATGGTCGGATGATTTTTCACAGAGTTAAGGCTCTTTGAAATTTTCCATTGTACATATAGTGCAATTCTTGTCCGAGCTATTTCACAGCAACTTATTACGGGAATTCAATGAAACTTTATGGGAAGCTTCACTACCAAGAGGAGATGTGCATATTATGAGCCGGTTATGGTCGGATGATTTGTCACAGAGTTAAGGCCCTTTGAAATTTTCCATTGTACATATAGTGCAATTCTTGTCCGAGCTATTTCACAGCAACTTATTACGGGAATTCAATGAAACTTTATGGGAAGCTTCACTACCAACAGGAGATGTGCATATTATCAGCCGGTTATGGTCGGATGATTTTTCACAGAGTTATGGCCCTTAGAAATTTTCTATAAACTGTACATATAGTGCAATTCT
>VMBQ01001973.1:116172-175300 GCA_007657795.1 Dreissena rostriformis
TCTGTCTGTCTGTCTGTCTGTCCGTCTGTCTGTCTGTCTGTCTGTCTGTCTGTCTGTCTGTCTGTCTGTCTGTCTGTCTGTCTGTCTGTCTGTCTGTCTGTCTGTAAATTATAAATAATTTCCTGTTGCTTCAAAAGATAAACATAAAAATATGCCGTGTTCTTAAAAATAATTCAGAAAATGTTATTATATTTTTCATAAAGTGGTCCCTACTTGATGTTAGTTGAGTACCTGTATCTATTTAGCTAAACAAGACCACGTATTGGCTTCACAGATTTAAGAAGACATAAAAAACATCCTTTCAACAGTATTCATTAGACATACCGGTAGATTTTTATTATTCAACAAACAATACGTGTTTATAAAGAAATGATCTGAACTGAATATTGTATGGATTAAGCTAAAGAAAAATGGCAACCCCCTTCTGGGTTCTGATCAATGAAGTGATTTGTTTGTTTTTTATTTTATATATTGTAATATATGTATATAGTCAAATGCATATAAGAGTTATGAGTCAATATAATTTTTTAGTCATTTAAAAGAAGCATGTATCATCTAATTGCACCATTTATACTCAAGAAAAACTACGCAAAAATTTAAATAATTACTGAGTCCTGCCACTACAATAACGTTATAGAACATTGGGCGATTCGTAAGTGGCGGAATATCTTCACGAATCGTTCACGGTCAATACATCTATATTCACAGAAATCAGCACACAATAATACAATTCATTAACATTAAGTTAGCGTCTATTTAATGTTGTTGTTCTGCGATTTATCATCTGTCAACGTAGTGTCAGGGGCAGATAATGAAGACTAGCTTATATTACGAACGTGAGCGATCAGTCTTAAACTTATAAACTGCATTATACAAATTCGCACAAGAAATACGGTAACAGGTTACCTGTCGAAACTGGAAGTTGGCATGGAATAGAATCAAACCAAAGACTGTGTTATTTATGTACCAGTAATTCGAATAATCATATTGGCGATGAATTCCATTATTTACTTGAAAGAAATGCCCTTAAAGATCTAAGAAAAGTTTTATTGATAAAAAATATTACACGAGACCAAATAGTATTAAATTTTAATCGTTAATGTCCATCGATTATCATATTAACAGTACTTACAGGAAACTTTGTATGTTCGTAAAGAAAATATTGAAACTGTTATAATGTATAACATGTTTTTCGTGTTTGTTTTTCAATACATATAAATATTGTCTGTTTTTTTCCCGCTATGCTCAAATAAATAAGTAAATATGCTGTCCCTTGAAATTAAACAAAAATTGTTTGCTATGTAAAATGTGGCCCCTTCAACTATATATGTTTGTGTAACTTTTGCTCATACTTTCGTGTTATGCATGAACTGAGCTTAAAATAAATTAACTCTATACTTACTTATTTTTGTTTTTGAAGACAGTTCGAGTATATGATGGTTTTTAAAGCATACCTTTAAGCTTCTTCAGTTAACCGGATTATCAAATGGATGCCATGACAGGTTATTTCGGTAATGTTTTAGTAACCTGTTGCATCTCTTAAAACAATGCGTTATTGTTTTTATTGTTGTTGTTCATGTACTTTAAAGGCCGCCGTCCGTTAAAACTTACCATTGTTGTACTAATTAGCCAATTATCTATTCCAAATCCCTATTTTACCAACTGAACGATTGTCTTTGATTATTTAACGAGTACCAATTAAAAAAAAAAAACACACCCATTTGTTTTCTCACTTTGGTGAAAATATGAGAGCGACCCTTATTTGGACCCGCGCGGCAAGTTCAAAGGCGTTCTCCGTTGGTTGAGTAGTCTATTTTTAGAAAAGGTGTCGATGGTTCTTCTATAATTGCTGATTGTATGAATTTTGATGATAGTTACTATTGAGACGTTATAGTGTGTCGTAACGTTATTTAATTTTCTTGCATAGTTTAATAGTTTATTGCATATGCTTTGTGTTGGATTTTTGGAGTATTTGGGATCATCATAATGGGTAAGTTATCTTTGCACATTTTCTATATTAAGGCCAAACAATAATAAAATTGTTTCCAAAAAAATCTAAAAAAAGGAAAAGTTCCCTAGGACCTAAGCTTTTTAAATATGAATTCGTTTACAATTTTCACCATTATTTTTTACTAAAGTTAGGATATGTAAATGAAATAAAGATCCACGGCTCTATTTAGTTTTTTATGTAAAAAAGTTTATTTTGCGAATAAGATCACACAAACAAAATATAATCGAAACCTCTACCTGAAATAATAACAGGATTAGTGTCGGCGTAAAATTTACGGTTTGTGGGGTACTGGAAACAAACCTTGTTTACACCTTATTTAATACTTTAATAATAAAAAAGTGTAATGGTAAGGCAAAACTAACCTGTTGTTTCAACAAATCGCCAAAAAGTAGGGTATGTAGGACTGTACATTGAACATTATTTTTACATATCAATTTTTATAACAATATGTAATGGCATTCAGAAATCTTTCGAATCTCTATTTAACATCTTTCTTGTGATGCAGTTAGTTAATAACATTCACTTTTAGCGAATATGATCGAATGTATCACACATCATGTGTGCTACATGATTGCTAACTTAATAGTGATTTTAGGGAATTTAGTAAAATCTCCAAATATATTTAGTATCGGCACATTCAAAATAGGGTCGGTCGGGTTTGTCGAAACAAACATCTTTTTTACGCTTAAATTTCAAATATTTTAGTTCATTTTAATGCGTCTTTTTGCATATGTGTGACGTAACTCGAAATACTGAACTTGTTTATAATTCGCGGGTTTAAAATAGTCGTTGACTGAATGTCTCAAATTTTATTTTTAAATTTAGAAGATACTGAAAATTTTATATCCATGGATAAAATGACATTTTAATATAAGCACATGATAAGTTAACTATAATTATTGTAACACTATTGATTACTGAAACAACATGTGATCATGTGTACGTTGAACATATACTTGATTTATGGCGTGTGTACACAAGTAAATCAACTACCGGTACATTATAATTGCACACCTACGCGTTAAGTTATTATTAAATCTGCAAATATTATTAATGCCGATTTATGAAAAATTATTCGTAGCCCCAGATGTTTAGCAAAAGATTTAATAAAAAAAAACTACATGAAAAATCTAGTATAAAACCAGAGGCTGAGATGTTATCTACGTCTCTGATAAAACCATATATACTGCCGAATACGTCCTTAAAAGTTGTTTATCAATACGGATGGTAAATTATTGTAAATTATGGCGAGTAAGTGACTGAGAGAAGGGAAACTTATATTCAGTGATTGATACTGGCTGAATAAATGATTATACAGTAGAGTTTATTGACTGATTTGATAACTTAATGAACGATAGCTTTAAGTGACTGACCGATGACTGACTGAACGGTTCCTTAAGTGACTGATAATGACTGACTGAACGATACCTTTAGTGACTGGCTGATGACTGACTGAACGATACCTTTAGTGACTGGCTGATGACTGACTGAACGGTACCTTAAGTGACTGACTGATGACTGACTGAACGGTATCTTTAGTGACTGATAATGACTGACTGAACGATACCTTTAGTGACTGACTGATGACTGACTGAACGGTTCCTTTAGTGACTGACCGATGACTGACTGAACGGTACCTTAAGTGACTGACCGATGACGGACTGAACGATACCTTAAGTGACTGACTGATGACTGACTGAACGGTACCTTTAGTGACTTGCTGATGACTGACTGAACGGTACCTTTAGTGACTGGCTGATGACTGACTGAACGGTACCTTTAGTGACTGGCTGATGACTGACTGAACGGTACCTTAAGTGACTGACTGATGACTGACAGATCGGTACCTTTAGTGACTGACCGATGACTGACTGAACGGTACCTTGAGTGACTGGCTGATGACTGACTGAACGGTTCTTTTAGTGACTGGCTGATTACTGACTGACGGGTACCTTTAATGACTGATAATGACTGACTTAACGGTATCTTTAGTGACTGATAATGACTGACAGAACGGTATCTTTAGTGACTGGCTGATGACAGACTGAACGGTACATTTAATGACTGATAATGACTGACTTAACGGTATCTTTAGTGACTGATAATGACTGACTGAACGATACCTTTAGTGACTGATAATGACTGACTGAACGATATCTTTAGTGACTGACTGATGACTGACTGAACGGTACCTTTAATGACTGATAATGACTGGCTGAACGATACCTTTAGTGACTGATAATGACTGACTGAACGATACCTTTAGTGACTGCCTCAGACTGACTTAACGGTACCTTTAGTGACTGATAATGACTGACTGAACGATACCTTTAGTGACTTATAATGACTGACTGAACGATACCAATAGTGACTGACTGATGACTGACTGAATGGTACCTTTTGTGACTGATAATGACTGACTGAACGGTTCCTTTAGTGACTGATAATGACTGACTAAACGATACATTTAGTGACTGACTGATGACTGACTTAACGATACCTTTAGTGACTGACTGATGACTGACTCAACGGTACCTTTAGTAACTGGCTGATGACTGACTGAACGGTACCTTAAGTGACTGGCTGATGACTGACTAGACGATACCCTAATTGACTGACTGATGACTGACTGAACGGTACCTTTTGTGACTGATAATGACTGACTGAACTGTACCTTTTGTGACTGATAATGACTGACTGAACGGTACTTTAAATGACTGACTGATGAATGACTAAACGGTATCTTTAGTGACTGATAATGACTGACTGAACGGTACCTTTACTGACTTACCGATGACTTACTGAACGGTACCTTTAGTGACTGATAATTACTGACAAAAGGTAACATTTTGTGACTGATTATGACTGACTGAAGTGTACTTTTTGTGACTGATAATGACTGACTGAACGGTACCTTAAATGACTTACTGATGACTGACTGAATGGTATCTTTAGAGACTGATAATGACTGACTGAACGATACCTTTAGTGACTGACTGATGACTGACTGAACGGTATCTTAAGTGACTGGCTGATGACTGACTGAACGGTATCTTGAGTGACTGACTGATGACTGACTGAACGGTACCTTTAATGACTGATAATGACTGGCTGAACGGTTCCTTTAGTGACTGATTATGACTGACTGAACGATATCTTTAGTGACTGACTGATGACTGACTGAACGGTACTTTAGTGACTGATAATGACTGACTCAACGGTACCTTTAGTGACTGACCGATGCTTGACTGAACGGTACCTTTATTAACTGGCTGATGACTGACTCAACGGTACCTTTAGTGACTGGCTGATGACTGACTGAACGATACCTTTAGTGACTGACTGATGACTGACTGAACGGTACCTTTTGTGACTGATAATGATTGACTGAACGGAACCTTAAATGACTGACTGATGAATATTTAATGACTGATAATGAGTGACCAAACGGTACCTTTAGTGACTGACCGATGACTGACTGAACGGTACCTTTAGTGACTGGCTGATGACTGAATGAACGATACCTTTAGTGACTGACTGAGGACTGACTGAACGGTAACTTTAGTGACTGATAATGACAGACTGAACGATACCTTTAGTAACTGACTGATGACTGACTGAACGGTACGTTTAGTGACTGACTGAACGGTACTTTTAGTGAACGACTGATGATTGACTGAACGATACCTTAAGTGACTGATAATGACTTACTGAACGGTACCTTTAGTGACTGATAATGGCTTACTGAACGGTTCCTTTAGTGACTGACTAAATGGTTCCTTTAGTGACTGATAATGACTAACTGAACGGTACCTTAAGTGATTGGCTGATGACTGACTGAACGGTATCTTTAGTGACTGATGATGACTGACTGAACGGTTCCTTTAGTGACTGACTGATGACTAACTGAACGGTACCTTTAGTGACTGGCTGGTGACTGACTGAACGGTACCTTTTGTGACTGGCTGATGACATACTGAACGGTACCTTTAGTGACTGACTGATGACTGACTAAACGGTATGTTCGTTGACTGGCTGATGACTGACTGAACGGTACCTTTAGTGACTGATAATGACTGACTGAACGGTATCTTCATTGACTGGCTGATGACTGACTGAACGGTTCCTTTAATGACTGATAATGACTGACTGAACGGTACCTTTAGTGACTAATAATGACTGACTGAACGGTATCTTCACTGACTGGCTGATGACTGACTGAACTGTACCTTTAATGACTGACTGATGACTGACGTTAGACTCTTTTCAACCAACGGTAGTATTTAGTTACTGACTTATGACTGATTGATATCTGATTGGACGGTGGTCTTTAGTGACTGACTGATGTCTGACTGATTAATGACTCAACAATAAACTTTAGTGGCTTATTATGTCCAGGAATGGGAAAGTATACTAAAATCATAATCGATTATTCGTTTTACTTATTCGATTTATTGAACCCTAAATGCAAATATCAGAATTTTATTACGCCCCAAAATGTAGTGTTCTTTGTCATAAAAAAATGGCACATAACCGTAATTGCATTATCAAGTTTTTTCAAAGCCGTACTTTAAAAAAAAATCACATTTTGGCAAATGCATAAAATAGCAGTGGTGTTAAAAAGTGTAATGCAGTATAGTTATCGAGATGAATAATTTTACTAATGTGTTACAAATTATAAAAAACTTTAATTATACTTTAATAACAATTGAACCGGGCGTGTTATTCACATGATCATCTGATCAAATTACGCCGCTCTCTTTGTACGTACAAAAATTAATTGTCACTATGTAATTAAGATCGATAATCGACATAAAGGTGTAAAATAATTAGCTTTAAAATAATTTATTTATAGTACGCTTCTTTTCGTTGTTTTATTTTAATACGACTTATGCAACAGAACAGAACAGAACAGAACAACTCTTTATTTACAGCAGATATTTTGTACGTTAACGACAATATTAAGTGTTTTCAAGTTGGACAGTGACTGTTCATGAATGACCTGAAGTAATTCACAAAACCAACCAGCATGTGCACTTCAATAACAATAACGTCAAGCAAGGTCGCATATTCTGATGAAGACCGGATTTCTCTTACTGTTGTAATTTCTAACGTTTGTAATGGAAAAAAGCGAAAATCATTTTAAATGGTGGACGTTTACTACGAAAAAACATAACGAGCTTTAAACATATTCGCAAATCAGATTGTTAAATACAAATTTTAAATTTTTACGCAATTTTATCAAATGGCGAACGACAGCGTTGTTTTAAGAACAAAATTATTAAGCTTGCACTTAATATTTAACGGAATAAGCAAGCAGATAATTCATTTCATCATTTTAATTTTAATAATTTCCGCCTTAACTGGATTTTCGGTTAAAAGAGTATTTCTTTTAACGAAAATGTCAGTACAAGCGGAAAGTGTCGTCCCAGATTAGCCCTTGCGGACTTGACAGGCTAATCTGGGACGACACTTAACGCAAACTCATTTAGTCCAGTTTACCCAGAACGAAACTCACGTATGGAATGCTAAATGATCAATATGTCACTATGTAATTAAGATCGATAATCGACATAAAGGTGTAAACTTAGCTTTGAAATAATTTATAAATGATCAATACAACTATCAATTACATTTCATATATTAAATAATGTAGAACATTGCAAAGCATTAATATGCAAAACATCGTACACTGGAAATGCATGCTGGTCATATCTCTTATTATCGAAATATTCCTTTTCATGTTTGGGAATGACAAACTCCATAATTATTTAACCACCACATTTCTTTTCAATTGGCATATTGTCACATTATACGCGTTAATTCATTTATTTATTTAAGCCTTCAGATTAATTAAACGAATAAAATGTCCCTGTTTCCATTTCAGAAGGGTCAATAAGTACTGATTACGACGACATCGAGTCGCCTGTAAGTGGTCTGCTCCTGATCGACCTGGACGCCCCTGTGGACGCACTGACTGCTAGTAAAGCTTGGACAGATGACGGTCAGATTGAGCCTGTGTCTGAAACTGAAGTATGCTCCTCTGCAGTCGACAGTGTCCGGAGTGTCGTCTCGGACGTCAGTATTTCTGCGTTTCCCGCCGAGGACCAGCCGTCACCGGTGTACAACGTCCGATATGATGAAGGCTCGAACTTGGTGGCGGACGAAGCTTCAAAGTCCTCCGCGAGCATTGGGACGATACATCGCTGGTACCAGACGCCGGAGACCAGTGAATTCATGTCGGACGCATTTAATGCTGCCTGGAACCTGGCGATCCCGGCGAACTGCAGTCGGGAAGATAAAACCTCGATCTTGGTGGCTGGTGAGTCCTCTGGGAACTATGGAGCGATAGAACGCTGGTACCAAAGGCCTGAGATACACGAAAGCTCCGAAGAAAACTCGCGACTGGTGGACAACGTCATGAGTCTCGAGAACGACTTCCTGCCGCGACATTCCACACCCGCGAGACACGCTGAGTCATGGAACTTGTTTAGAGCCTCACCTCAGTTCATCTACCCAGCATACTATGCAAGTCTGCCAATGCCGACACATCAGACCTTAGCGGAACCTGCTCAAGGCGTCGGTCAGATGGAATGCGACCGCCCTGAACGGAGCCCTTCCAGTGAGGACTCGCGACTGGAGAAACCACCATACACGTACAACGCTATGATGTTGATGGCTATTCATCACTCCAATGAAAAACAACTCACGTTCTTGAAGATCCAGGAGTCTTTGGTGAACATGTTCCCGTTCTTCAGCGGCCAGTACAAGGGTTGGAAAAGAAATCTTCGCAAAGCCCTGAACAGCTCCAAGTGCTTCATACGTTCTAACGACAATATGTCGTGGTCCATCAACTACGACAACGTTATTTATGCCATGTTTGAGAAGCGATCGAAGACAGGCAGTGAGAAATACAAGCGGCATCTCCACGAACAGCTCAACGTGGCCCCTGTAGTCCCAGAGCGGAAGTTACGAGGCGAGCCACTGAGTCTCCCATCCCGGACGTGTTTCCAACCGCGAGACGATGAGGACTTCCTGGGTGCCCGGAAGGACTGCGTGCAGACGCCGAACCTGCCATCTATCGGGACGTTTGTTGAAGCTTACCCGTCCGGTCAGAACAGGAAGAGGAATTGGAGTGAAACTGAAGATGCGGTACCGATATGTGTGAAAAGGACATGCGTTGTTGAGCCGACAGTGAATGATGGTACGGACAGATCGCCTTCATCGATGGCAGCAGACACAGTCTCTTGTGACTCGAGTTGGCCTAGTACCGGTACCTATGGAAGATCACTTCACCCCGGATATGGTCAGCACGCAATCGGTGGTGGGACGGCAAACGGTATGACGCCAGTGAACGCATGGCCGTACACGAACAACTACTATACGCATCAGATCCCGATCCCGAATGGACATTACTGGAGCGCCGGAAGTTCCTCCGACCTCGCCTGGCACCAGTGGTACTGGCAGCAACATATGCAGCATCAGTACGCCCACTACGCGTACTGGCCAACCTACGGGCATGCGCAGAGCGAGGTCTCCTCAACCGAGGCGCTTAACCTCACAAAGCCGGGGACCAAAGGAAGTGAATAGCTCCGCAGACGACAATTACAATTTTTGATAACAAGGTTATTCAATGGGAAAATTGCAAAAACTCTGAAAATATCTGCTAGATTTTTTTTAACGCCGAGGCCCAGACAAACCATACTCGGATTTTTATATTGTTAGTCTTCAATTATTTGTTATTTTTATTATTAATTGAACACTTTCGAATTCAGGACTAGATCACATTTTTTTTTATCGTTTGCTATATATAAGTTTAAAAAAAAATGAAGTAACATGCTCAGAGTGCTTTGGACATTCAGAAAATGTCCCTGTTTGCAATGTTAATTGTTTTATTTATTATAAGCTGTAATGTATTTAGTATTATACTAATATATTTTTATTTATACTCTCTTGCCAGAACCAACCTGGTCCTAATCTTTCTAACATTAATCGAGATTGGACCGGTGGATGCTTAGCTATGTTTGTTGTAATTAGTGTTACTTAATCCGAGGTAACACGTGGAGCATTACGCACCTTACGTTTTTGAATCAATTATTTCCTTCTTAACCATGTATAAGAGTAGTTTTAATATGTCATAATTATTTTCGTTTATATCACACTGTTTAAGAATGTTTGGTGTATGTTGTGAAATGTCATTTTCATATTTATTTTGACTGATGTAAATTATAAAACCAAAGCGGACTACTACAGTGTGTTATTGCTACACGATATGCCATTAATTAACTCATTTATGCCTAGCGTCTAGAAATAAGGCATTGGCAAACAGCGTAGACCCCGATGAGACGCCGCATGATGCGGCGTCTCATCAGGGTCTGCGCTGTATGCTTAAAGGAATTTCTGTACGAAATATTCTAAATATAGAAATAAATATACTAGACATCCCTAATTTTGGAAAAAAATCATCCAATTAAGAAGGATGGGAGATTCCACTAGGCATAAATGGGTTAATAGTAGAGGCACACACATGGCTCGAATAACTCGTGTGAATAAAGTATTTTCTATTACAACTAATGTAATGTCATGTTGGTAGCACCATATACATTTGCTTGCATAATATACGTATCGGCTTACGATTGTATACCATCACGCCGTATCCTGTTGTTTACAATTCCTTGTCTTCGAAATCCGGGAATATCGTATGTCCGAAAATTAATCATATCCGACCATTTCACCATAAGTAAAGAAATAATGTAACTGAGGATTTTCATAACTTGATGACGCACTTGGTAACGTTTGTGTGCTGGCCGATACCAGAAACCAACACGTTAACAAAAGGCCAATCACGCCTTGTGAGGTGAATTTATGAATAAAAAAGATGTAATATGAATGTGTCGTGTTATGAGAAAACTGGGCATAATGCTTGTGCGTAAATTTTCATCCCATATTACCCATATTAGCCTGTGCGGACTGCACAGGCTAATCTGGGATGTCAATTTACGCACAAGCATTATGCCCAGTTTTCACAGAACGCGACACAAACAAGCATTCATCCTTGCGAAATCACCGTCGTTGGTACTATTAGAAGAATAATATGTTTTGCTAGTCATAGAAGGTCTCAAATTTGTCTTTCACACGAACTACTGAGTATGGGGCACTAGAAATCTCAATAAGATTCGTATCGATAACATCTCGTTCCCTAGATTCTTTGAACACTCAAAGACATTGTATCCGACCCAGATGAAATTTGACATAACACAGACATTCAAATCTGTACGTCTGCCTCATGGTTTCACCATAAGGAACATAAACCGTTATTCACGGAAATATTCATTTGTCTACGCCGATGAAACTAAAAGAATATTGATAACTTTTGATTCGTATTACGAAACTTCTTTTACCAAATGTATTTGCTTTTATATTAAATATTATAGATGGGACAACATCTACTGGCGAACTTGATACACACCCCACGTATAAATAATTCGCTATAAAACGCAACCGTAATTTAAATATACATTAACATACACAGTAAATCTATCAATATAATTTCACCAGTGTGTGTACACCATCGAAAGGAAGCCGGGACGCGAGCTTACCAGGCATATGTATGTTGTGATCGACATGGGGCTAGTAAATTGAAACTTTTAAGGCATCGCTATTTATAGATAAATAAAATAGTTCCCTATATATTAATGAATACAACACTCTGTTATCGATGATTATGAGCACAGGTCGAATTTAGAATGTACTAGGCACTATACAAGTGTATGAAGCCGATTTTTATTCGAGTGCACAGGGAATTTCCCGTATGACCATCGCCCAGAGTTGGGTTATGGGGTATAGGGATACAGGCGAGATACAGGAGACGCCCCTTTCAAGTGCCGATCCTAATTTTTAGTGCCCGGTGTGAAGCCCCATATACACCTCAGTTTAACGTCTCATGATTTAGCAGGTTAGAGTTGAGCAGAGGATCTCACCCGCGAGCAATGGCACCAGTGTTTTACCAGTGGACCACAGAATCTACGAAACTGCTTGTTTTTTTCTGTTGGATGCACCATAGCAAAACTCTTTGATGTACACCAAAACGCAAACGCGATGGGTGAACACCGAAATTAGGTTGACACCAAAGTGCTTCAAGCAGCCATACAGTAACACTGGGGTGAGAAGGCCACCATTCTGTCCATCAATAGTTGAACGATATAATTTATAGGAAATCTCGTAAGGTTTTAAACCTCGATTTGCTAGGAACATTTGAATACTAGTAGTTAACATGCATTCCACACGCTCTTGTGAAATATCATTCTTTTCACATGAATAAAGAACATTAAAAATAAACACAATAAAGTTTTCATAATTATATGATTTATTTATTTATTGCTTCACATAATAACAAATAATAACAGAAGGTCAACTACCTGATGGAGCCTTCAACAAAAAAAGCAAACTTATAAAATAAAAATATATACTCACACATCAAATATTATAAGAAATAACAAACCAAATCACTGATGCACATCGACTCAATGCAACTGAGCATCGCTCTTGATAAACGGTATTTTATGCATGAGTGTAAAGTCTTGTTCCAGATAAGCCTGTGTAATCCGCCTGACTATATTTTCGTTTCAGAGAGACTTCATTATAATGGAAAATTCCATAAAATCAAACTCACAATATGCGCATGCTCCGCTTTTAAGCAAACTACATATACATTACCGAGTTATCAAAGTCAAATTATTAGGTCCTCAAATATTGTAAGAAAAAAAAAAAAAAAAAAAANTATTGATTAAATGGGAATTACTCTCTTATGTTGAACATAAATTGGAGTGAAACAATCTCAAAATATGGTCATTTCGACAATACTAGGATACTGCATATTCAGTTTCATCAAAGTAGGATCATACGTCCCGCATATCTCGTACATAACCAAATATGTGTGACGGACGGAAGGACATCGAGTTAGACGCAAAAGATTATCGGAGAAATTTGTTTCACGTCCTCCAAATTCAAATTCTTCCAAATTGAGAGGAATTCGGACAACTAAATTCGGACAGATTGACAAAGCGGCGACTATATGCTCTCCTTTTGGGGGAGAATAACAAATGTGGCATATTCATGTAAGATCATAAGAATAGTTGATGGTTATTTTACCATTATACGGTAATGACATGCGTATGTTTTATTTAAAGTAAAATAACATAAATTTAAATAGATATTAAAAACTTTTCAGCTCATTTGTAGTTAAATTTGCCTAAACTACCAGCAATAAACAAATAACTATACACATTATTACTAAAAGTATACTAATAAAAAATAACGAGATTCAAGTGTCCTCATTTGCCCATTCTTTGTTGGCGACATATTTTACCTTAACAAAAATAAAATATACCAGATATATCTACAAAGTCCTCACAATCACTCGTCTGATAACGGACACAATAACTAACAAGTCGTGGTCTGCTGATTACGTAATCAACTTACATTTCCGGTTTTGTGAGGTTCCAATCTTCTGCTGGATAGAAGTCGCTGTGAGTATGCCCGTATGTTGGCCAATAGGGAGACGTGTAGTTGGCGTTCTGATGCTGCATGTGTTGCTGCCAGTACCCCTTGTGCCAAGCGAGGTCTGAGGAACTTCCGGCGCTCCATGAGCATCCATCAGTCGGGATCAGACATGGACAGTTATCGTTCTGGTTTGACGATGCGTTTATGGACGTTATGTCGTATGTCGTCCCGTCGCCGCCAGCGCACTGACCATATCCGGTATGAGGTAATCTGAAGTAGCTTCCGGGATCCTGACAAGTCGAGTCACAGGTCACTGTGTCTGCTGCAACCAATGAATGCGACGTCTCCTTTACAATATTCACTGTCGGCACCACAACGCCATTTCTTTTCACATATATCCGCATGTCATCATCAGTTTTGCATCGTTTCCTCTTTCTGTTCTGAACGGATGTGACGTGTTCAGCAAATTTCCTGACAGCTCGCAGCTTTGGCATCTGCACACAGTCGTTCCGGCCACTCCGAAAGCCCTCCTCGTCTCGAGGTTCGTCGCACATCTGTGACGGGAGACTAGGTGGCTCGCCGGGCAACTTCCACGCCGGGACGACCGGGGCCACGTTGAGCTGTTCGTGTAGGTACTGCTTGTATTTGTCACTGACTTTGGTTGACCGCTTCTCAAACATGCCATAAGACACGTTGTCGTAGTTGATAGACCACTTGCAATGAGAATTACTGAAGCAGTTGGATTGATACAGTGCATTACGGACAGAAAGCCAACTCTTGTACTGGCCGCCAAAGAAAGGGAACATCTCAACTAAAGACTTCTGTATTTTCGGGAACCTGAGTTGTTCCTTCTTGGAATGGTGAATGGCTAGAAGTATCATAGCGTTGTACGAGTATGGTGGCCTTTCAGGTCGAGGAGCGGCTTCACCGGAAGTCAGCCGTCCAGAGTATTCGCAGTCTTCCTGACCGACTCTGTGAGGAAGCGAAGCTAAGGTCTGATGCGGATTTGACATCTGTGGCGACATAGCAAGCATTTCAATGTAGGATGGATAGGTGTACTGAGGTGCAGCACTGGAGTAACTCATACCATCGTACCTCGCGGGTGTCGAGGGTCGACACAGGAAGTCGTTCGGATGACACGTGACGTTGCCCACCAGCTGCGAGTTTTCTTCTGAGCTGTCACTGGTCTCCGACTGCTGATATCCGCTTTGTTTTGCTCCAAATCTCACAGAGGATTCAGAGCCTCCGTCCACCACCAAGTTGGAGCTTTCATCGTCCTGGTCGAAGTACGCTGAGGTCGCCAGGTACCCGTCATTACTTGCTTCCGCTAAGAAGTCACTGTGTAACAACCGATAAATCGCGCTAATGCTCACGGAGGACTCAGACGCTCCATACGCCGCCGAACTGGAGTCTCCATCATCGGGGACGCAATACGCCGGTGACGACTGATCCTCAGTGGTACATGAAGTATTACTGGCGTGCGACCAAAAGCCACTGTCGACACTGTCGACTGCAAGGGAGCTGACCTTGGTTGGAGACGCAGGCCCAATCTGACCGTCATTTGTTGAGACGCGATCAGCGTTCAGTGCGGCCACAGGGGCGTCCAGGTAAATCAGGAACGGGCCACGACCAGACTCAATGTCGTCGTCATCGACACTCATCACTTCTGAAAAGTACACTATGATACTTATGAAATTTGTATTTTATGAACATTAGGCATTATGTTTAAACTTATAGGTTAAAAACTAAAATACCATACGATTCTGTAATAATTATGTGAAGTGCGCTTATATTAACCTGGTACTGATTTTTATTCACGAATATATTTATGAACCATTGTAAATAATAAATTAGTTTCCGTACAAGAAGTTGTTTTAATCAATTCAATCGTACCATATTTAAGATCTCATAAAACTCGTGCATAGCGTGCAAGAATAAAATGAACGCAAATATAGGAAACAATTTAAAATAAGAATACAAACGAAAATGCGTTCCTTTTTTAAATGATAACAATGCAATATCACATACGAGCATTATTTGAACATTAGTTGTTTTGATAGTTTTCACAATAATATAATCAACGAAATAACTTACCAATCCAATCAGATAGCCACAAAAACTCCCGAATTTCACAAAGGAACTCACAAGAAAAATTACATAGTTAAAGTTTTCATGAGACGTTAACGCGTGTAAATGAGACCAGAATCTACAGGCGATCCTTTTTTTTTAAATTGACAAGGCAGCCAATGAAAATCGACTTTGAATTTGCCGCGATGGTCCTAACAAGCGTCGCTTAACGGTTTCACTAAAATGAGAAAAGAAAGTGCCGTGTTTAATTTTGTTTTATCCCATCTTCACCGCGACATTGACGGTTTAACACCCCATGATATAAACTTATCTCTATTCAACCTTGTTGAATAACACTGTCGCGTGCACGAACTACTTTTCAAATGACGTCACGCGATATGCGCTTTAAGGTATTAGGCTTTAATATTGTTTTGTTCATTGATCAAATTTTAAGGTCAACCATTGGAAAAAAATGTCCATATTTTGCGGCAAAAATATAAATATGAGATATTCAACAGGAAAAATTTTGCGATGGGATAAAAGGAATGAGCCCATATACAAAGTATCTCTTAATTCTGTGCGCGTCTTATAAATTAGACTTAACGCTGAGTATATCATTAACTTAAAATTACATCCGAAAATCACTCTGTCTGTAGATATAGTCCAATATTGCATTTTGCAATTGAGAAAAGTGCGAGTCTTTTTGATGATTTAAAGCGGGACTGTACGATTTTTACATGTGTTAAATTTTAATATATTGATTAAATTATGTTACGATGACTCAAAATAGGCAATAACAATTATACTTTGAAGACGAATTTCATAAAATGCAGCAAAGACAAGTTAGCGCTGGTAAAGCCGATGCCGACACTTTTACTCGTATTTGTAAGGAAACAGAATTGTGTCTTTGTGTCGTATGAACGAATCTGCACTGAAACTAAATTTAGATTCACATTGTACATGATTATATATATATGCTGGCGAATTCGGCTGGAAGCCAATTTCAATTTTAGATTTAAATATCTGGCTTATTTCGCATTTTTCGACACATGTTCTTCTTAACTTTTATTTTAATTTATATTGAAATATATGTATACTAATTTTTAATACATTTTATAAAAATTCATAAATATTTGACAAAATCGTACAGTCCCGCTTTAAGAANGTGAACGCTCATATAAACGTGCATTTGCATTTGAAATAGAAGATATGTCAACATCAAACCCGAATGAATTTTGGCGGAAAATAAAAAAGTTGGGACCGCGGAATTCAAAGACGATTCCTATTGAAATTGTAAATGAGAGTGGGTCAATTGTGCGAGACGAAAACTTGGTCTTTGAAAAGTGGAAAAGGGACTTTCATAATTTGTATAACTGTGATGACACTTCTGATTTCGATGAAATTGTGTATGACCGTGCAAAAGCACATAAACTGCTAATTGAAAATAATATGGAGGACCCTTTATACGAGCCAAATCATGTATTGAACTCCAATATTACGCTTGAGGAAATAACCGTTATCGTTAAAAAAGCAAAAACCGGATCGGCGGTGGGATTTGACGAAATACCGTACGATGTGATGAAAAATCCACTCATTCACCAGGCCCTTCAACACCTATTTCAATTGATTTTTGATACAAGTATTATACCGAGCGTGTGGCGGAAAGCAATTATATGCCCTATCTTGAAAGACTCTACTACAGACCCTCGAATCCCAATGAACTATCGTGGAATAAGCTTGCTATCGTGTGTTAGTAAACTGTATACGTCGTTTATGAACATGAGACTGACATCATACCTTGAACAAAATGACATGCTTGCTGATGAGCAAAACGGCTTCCGTAAAAAACGGTCGTGTGAGGATCATGTGTTTACGTTGAACAGTATAATAAAGAACAATAAACAAGTGTTCACAGCCTATATAGATCTCCGCCGTTGTTTTGATTACATAGATCGGGATATGTTACTTTATAAACTTCTTTTGAATAAAATCGACGGAAAGCTATACAACTCTATAAAGAATATATACTCAAGCACCGTATCAACTATACGCATCAACAATAAACTTACCGACTGGTTTGATTGTGCAACTGGCGTAAAACAAGGCTGCAACCTGTCGCCGACCTTGTTTGCAATTTTCGCGAACGACCTTGTGAAAGAGGTAAATGACCTTGACATTGGTATGAAGGTTGAAGAACTTAAACTGTCAATTCTGATGTATGCAGATGATATAGTGCTGATTAGCGACTCGGAAGAAAAACTTCAAACTATGCTTGACACAGTGCATAATTGGTGTAAGCGTTGGAGAGTGTTAATAAACAGCAACAAATCCAAATGCATGCATTTTCGTCAAGGTAGAACACAAAGAACTACGTTTACCTTCAAAATAGGAGACACTATTCTTGAAACAGTCGACAAATACAGATACCTTGGTATACTGTTCCACGAGAAAAATGACTATACCCATAATTGTGACACCCTAGGTAAAGCAGCTGGACGCGCATTAGGTGGCATTATTAATAAAGTGCACCATCTAAAGGACTTGGGTTTCAAAACATTTGATAAACTATACAGCTCTTGTGTCATACCGATTATTGATTACTGCTCTTCAGTTTGGGGATATAAACAGTATCAATCAATTGACAACGTCCAACACAGAGCCATGCGATATTTTCTCGGCGTTCACCGTTTCACGCCAGTTCTCGGAATGATCGGAGACACCGGATGGATTCCAAGTGTATACCGACGCTGGCTTTCCATGCTACGGTACTGGAACAAGCTCATACAGATGGACGATCACAGAATCACCAAGAAAGTGTTTATTGCTGACTATAATAGTCACACAGAAAAAAACAACTGGACACAAGATTTGAAAAAGATCCTCAGTACGATCGGTCTCGCAAACAATTTTGAAAATAAAACAGTGGTAAATCTTTCACAAGCAAAAGATCAGATTCATCTTTATTATGCCAATAAATGGAGCCAGGATATTCAGCATGTTCCTAAATTAAGGACTTACCGACTTTTTAAGAGTACATTCAAGACAGAGGAATACATTGAACTTAACCTAAAAAAGAATGAACGATCAATGTTGTGCCAATTAAGAATGGGTATACTGCCATTACGAGTTGAAACTGGGCGATTTGTAGGAGAACCTTTAGAACAGAGGACTTGTAGATTGTGCCACGCTGATAGTATAGAAGATGAAGTACACTTTTTGTTTGAATGTGATACTTACAATGATTTACGGCACATACACTTGGCAGATATATCACCTGAGCTGACGAACCACAATTCTATTAGTAAACTTAATATACTTATGTCTTTATGTCCGCGAAAACTGGCTAAATTTATTGTAAAAGCATATTTAAAACGACGAACTGTTATCTATGCATAGTCCTTAATGAGTATACCATCGACATTAATTCCTGTACACAATTTTTCGTTTATATTCATATTCGTTAACTATTATTCATATGCACCAGTGTATGTGGTGCTATTGTACAAATTTTGAAATATTCTTACTTACTATTCTGTTTTCTGGTAACTTCTGTTTTGGTGACTTATAGGCCCATCGGGTCGGGTGCAAAGCATATTTGTATATATATTAATATGATGTTTTGTTATATTGCACATGTCACGATAATAAACAACTTACTTACTTACTTACTTACTTATATTATATCGCTACCATCACGGATAAGCACGGAGCAATATTAGTGTTGGTCCGGGGCAGATCGTGTTTAGTCCGTTTCGCTTCCGTGTTTGTCCGTGTCGTTGTCTTGTAGGTCCACGGATCCTCCCGGCTCTTGATCGATCCGGGACAGCAGTAACCATCCGTGCTTATATGGGACTGAGGCTTTTGCTAAAGCACAGTGTCTGTTCCTACCTAATTAGAACTATTTACTTAGTATCTAGATACGGTGGCATAAATTCGATGGCACCGAAATGAAATCTGCTTTTTCTACTTTTGTCTTTACCTCGTTACCAGAAGTATAAAGTCTGTGGAACGCGATTAATAAATCTCGGAAAGCAGTTAATAAGTCGCGAGAACGAATACCGAGTCCTAAGTTGTGCCAACGACTTAGTTCCTCATGCGAACGAAATTGCTTACTGTTGGGAAAGACGTTGTAACTCATGGGATCGAGAAGACTTACTCGTGGTAGCGACAGATCAACCAATCAAAATACATGTTATTAAAAGCATGTTTCAAAATTTCCGGAACAAGGCATGAAAACATAATTTCGAACGAAACGAATCGGACAAGTTCTCGCTTTTAATTGTTTCCAAGCTTCGTGCATTTCGTAAATCGCTTTTAATTTGATATCAGTATAAACAACATATGCGCTGTTTCAAAACATAAATTGCAGTTTTGGTCCATGTTTAACGTAGCGGTGTGTTATATATTAACTAGTATTCACCACCTCCCCTCTTTATCACTTTATTGTTTTGGGGTATATGTATGCATGTAATGGTATGTATGGCCCTTTAAATACTGGACCCTACTGCTAAATAGTGTTTACATTGTTTTATTGGTATGAGTTCGCTCGCAACATCTAGACATTTTTAAAATTATAGATTTACATTTTTTTCGTTTTCGATGGAAATGTTTATCACGGGCAACTATTGTTTTATGTTTTGTTTTTTTTTATAGTTTTATGTGTGCTACCATATCGATTTTAGAGTTTCAACCAAAGGCTTTAATGTATGTATGGCTTCGGTGGCAATATCCTGTATTTGACACAGAAATGATGAATGCACAAATATTTCAAGATTCGTAAAATCAACACTATGGAGGAAAAACCGGGCTGCACATGCTAAAATGGGACGACACTTTACGTACTTGCATTAATCCCCGTTTTCCCAGAGAGCGGAAACATATTCTGTAGATAAAATTGACAAGGTTCATGACCATCCATCCGACTCCAAGGTAGCCATCATATCATGCTGATTTAAAAGGGCATATCGATGGCAAGTACAGTAAATATTGTCAACAAATACATTATCTAAACGGTTTTTCCACACGATTACTTAAAACATACGACTCATTTGTAGAAACGCTCAGTAAAACACGTTTTGTATACTTATAGAACAGTGCCCCTAGCAAATTTAAATTGCGTGGATAAACGTATTGTTAATATTCTACTACGGAATTCGGAAGTGATGGGAATCATTTCAGAAGAACTTTAAGTGATTCGGATGCGAATGCTTGCAACCAACATATGATCCTCGCTCTATGAAAAGGGGGTTTAATGCATGTGCGAAAAGTGTCGTCCCCGATTAGCCTGTGCACTCCGTACAGACTTATCAGGGACTACATTTTCCACCTAAACTGGATTGTTGCTAAGAAGAGACTTTCTTTAAACGAAACATATCATTCAAGCGGAAAGTGTCGTCCCTGATTAGCATGTGCGGACTGCACATGCTAATCTGGGACGACACTTTATGCACATGTATTAAACACCCTTTTCACAGAGCGTGGCTCATATTTATAAGTAGAAAAAGGCCGCTGGTGTATCTGAACCGACTTATTTCCTATACGTTCGTGTCTGTTACCTCTGCACTAAGCGGCCATCTTTGTATTGTGTTCCACTTGCAGCAAATTCTTTTAAGGTACATGTATAGCAATCTTTTGGTGATAAAATGCGGACCATATACATTTTCTGATAAAACATGGATCCGTATAACCTTTGCCATGACATGGTCAGTAAAAACAATTAGCCTTTTGAACTATCTGTTCTTTTATTGCAAGCTGTGTAGTCTTACAGCAGGGATAATTAAGATCTATCATGATTGCTGTTGATGTGATTTTGGTTGGCCAGCTATATTCGACGCTAATGAGTATACAATTTGAGGTAACACCTGCAATTATATATTACTACGGTACTTATATGTTGTATAAAACGGTAGATTAAACCTGGCCTTCATTAATTTTCGCCCATGATTCGACCGTGTCCGTAAGGAAAACGATTAAAAACGAGTACATCAATTCAAACATTCTGTGCCGTCAATGCGTTACAGACAAACATTGGTTTGACCGTTGCGTCACGTTGTGGTGGTGAAGTGAATCAATATGGGACTCGTATACAAAGCGTCATGGGTTCGGGCATAGCTTCTCATTATGTGCTCATTTTAACCCATTTATGCCTAGCGTCTAGAAAAAAGGCCTTGGAAAACAGCGTAGACCCGGATGAGACGTTGCGGCGTCCCATCAGGGTCTGCGCTTTTTAAGGAATTAATGTAAGAAATATTCTTAATATAGAAATAAATATAGTAGACATCCCTAATTTTGGAAATAAACTGATCCAATTTTGAAAGATGGGTGAGTCCACTAGGCATAAATGGGTTAAAACAATACTTCTTTCAGGTTAACTCGATTATGAGTAGAAACATTTTCTTTGCTTTTTTGCTTTGTTCACGTGCGCGCTGCTATATTGCAAGAAATCAACTAAACATTTGAAAGCTATTTCCCCCAAAAACCAAAACATGTTCTTTGATAAAGAAACGCGTTCCTTCATGATGTGCAGAAGGTCAGGGCTGTGTCAAAAGCATTTGTGTGACGCTGTACACGTATGGAACTAAAGTACGTGCTTTAAGAGCATCGTAGCGCTTCCGGGCGACATTTATGTGTGCACTGAAGGCACACTGAGCTTAATGTGCACTATGTTTGCAGTTGTCACCACGTAAATCCTTTTATTTACAGCACCGCTTTGATGATGCGATCAATTTTTATATTTAATGCACATCCGGGAATGATCATAAAACGTATTAAAGCCCCCATGCATTTGTGTTCATGATGCCGGAAAAAAGCTCTCCTGCGATTTTACAATCACGGACGGAAACACATAAGAATATTTTCAGACCAATACAAAAGCTCCGCAGGCAATGTGCTTACCACGTCAATACGTCGCTGACGATGACACATTTAAAGAGGTATTTTCGGGAACTCATTTGTAGAAAGAATATAAGTCAAAATTACTTAAGTCATAATAGGTGTTATTCGGATCTGGAATATCCCGTCTAATGTTTAAACAATAACAGATGGCATACCTGGGCCGGACGACTATAATCGGCCCGCGGACGATTATGTTAATGATTTTATGATCAATCAAGTTGAATTTATTAACTAAAATTAAGTGGAAGTGCATTTCGGTGGGGTTAATTGTATGACGCATTTTATTTAAAATCATGTTAACATTTCGTTTATATACTATATGCCTTTTTATGTTTTGTTTGATGACTTATTTTTTAATCTTAATTTGAAGATTAATGCAGAGTTAGTAGACTCACCAACTCAAACTCAATCTATTTTATTTAAGTAAATAAAGGCCACCGGCAAAAAAATACACAATATACAGAAACAATATACAATCACATAATTGCATTGTAACTATTTGTATCCTTATTTACTATACATTTAGGTATCTAGATATACATATAAATACAAAGTTATGATCTGATTTTGTTTAACAGATGGTATACAAAAGTTGTGACTGTATGTGTAATTTTATCATCAGTTGATCCTATAACTATATACAAATTACATACTTAATTTCCACCATGGTACCGATAAAAGATATTAAACAAAGTTGATAGTTTCAGCTGTTTTCAGGTCTTTCTTGATTCAAATGTGAGTATTTGGTTTCATATTATTTAAGCGGAATTCGGCGAATTTTCATTTCATTTCAGTCTAAAACACATTGACTAGACTGATATCAGACTTCATCTTTACTGGTGACGTAATCTTGCGAAGACTTTAGTTGGATTTCACATAAGAGTCGTGTTCTGAGAAAACTGGGCATAAAGCATGTGCGTAAAGTGTCATCTCAGATTTGCCTGTGCAGTCCGCACAGGCTAATCCGGGACGACACTTTCCGCTCTATGACATTTTTCGTTTCAAAGAAGTCTCTTCTTAGCAAAAATCCAATTTAGGCGGAAAGTGTCGTCCCTGATTAGCCTGTGCGAACTGCACAGGCTAAACTGAGACGACACTTAACGCACATGCATTATGCCCAGTTTTCTCAGAACACAACTCACATAATCCCATGGTTTTTACTTCCTTAAACCATCGACTACTATAATAAAAGTTGATATAAAAAAAGGAGAAATTCGAATTCCGATGAAGGCTATACACTGATATAAAGTATTATACATTATGAGTCGTGTTCTGAGAAAACTGGGCATAATGCATGTGCGTAAAGTGTCGTCCCAGTTAGCCTGTGCAGTCCGCACAGGCTAATCAGGGACGACAATTTCCGCTTTTATGGAATTTTTCGTTTTAATGATGTCTCTTCTTAGCGAAAATCCAGTTAAGGCGGAAAGTGTCGTCGCGGATTAGCCTGTGCGGACTGCACAGGCTAAAGTGGGACGACACTTTACGCACATGCATTATGCCCAGTTTTCTCAGAACACGACACATTATATGCTAGCTTTAGTTAACATTCTGTATTATACATGCTAAACCCGGAAAATATAAGATTAACCCAGGCAATTTCAATAAATTAATCGACTGCATTAGAGGATCAGGAACCACAAATCTCGCAAACGTTTTCGACCAGAAGATTTTGTAACATCTTGTTAAAGGCTTATTTAGACGCAAATAGAAATGATTAAAGCAATTGCGGGATTATCACTCTCTTATAAGCGATAGGGTTTACTGTAAACTGCTTCAATATCAGCAGCGCCACACAGTAAAGAAGTGGCCATATTCTGATGAAATAAAACATTTGATTTTAAGAATGTTGCCAACGCGGGCGCTGGTACTGTTTGTCGGGGTTTTAGGGGTCGTCAGGGGCCAGTATTCTACCCACGATTCGACCACGCAGAAGATCGACGACCACGTGAAAAGAATGAAGTTGACTATTGATAACGTCTACAGAATGGTAAGAAATGTGGTGCGAAACGCGATTGTATACGGGCAACGCTCTGTGAAAAAGGGGTTTAATGCATGTACGTAAAGTGTCGTCCCAGATAAGCATGTGAAGTCCGCACAGGCTAATCATAGACGACACTTTCCGCTTCTATTGTATTTTTCGTTTAAAGGAAGACTTCTTGACGAAAATCTAGTTAAGGCGGAAATTGACGTGCCTGATTAGCCTGTGCGGACTGCCCAGGCTAATCTGATACGACACTTTACGCACATGCATTAAACTCCCTTTTCACAGAGCGAGACTCATTTTTTTTTATTTATCGCTGTTTATTCTTTAATGGAACACGATTTTGAGTTCTGATATACACGTGTACAACTATAGGAACTAAACCACGGGAACGAGATCGTTAAATTCCTCCCAGTACCTTATACCGGTTAATGTGTGTTACATCTATTACTTGATGTGTTGCATCTATTACTTGATATGTTACATCTATTACTTGATGTGTTACATCTATTACTTGACTTGGAGCGTTTGGCTTTGCAACAGGGAAACGTTTTCTTGAGTGATTGGAAGAAGTTTTTGCCCAGATCACTGCAGTTGTATTTCAATGTCATGGAAATCAAAACCAAAGTTATGTACTTATGTACACTTCGCAATATTGTAAAATAAAACACATTTTTTTTTTTTTTGGGGGNTCGTGAACAATAGGAAATTCATACCAAAAACGAAAAAAATTATGATACGAAATATAACACATTTATTTAATCAAATGGAGTGCAACTTTTTAGATTTACGAGCGTATCCTTAAGACGTACGTATTATTCAGTATTAATCTATTCTTAGAGGAAGAATTAACTCAGACGAACCAAAAAATTGCAATTTAATCTTAACGATTATGATTAATTTTATTTAACGTTTCCATGATTATTCTTTCTTTACATAAAAAATATTCGAAACCAAAATCTCATCTTGCATTATGTTCTCAGATCTCCGAGGTGTACGAAGTAAGGGACAAGTGTTTCAATGGCAGCGCATACAACAACAACAACAACAACAACAAAGACACCAGTCCCGCAGACAGTAAGCAATATTTACTCAGGATTTTGTTTTCAAAAAGTTATATAGAATCCATTTAAACAATAATGTTGGTGCCTGTCAAGATTATAACGTGTGTGTGTGTGTTGTTTAGTTATGATTGTTGTTTTGAAAACTAATGCCGATGCCTTTTATCTAAATGGTAATGGTACTTTTCAAGATATTTATATATATGTTTTAATTAAAAGCTATGCTGTTTTCATAAACTTACTTAAGTTTGTGCTATACTCACCAGTTTATGCCGTGCGTAAAGACGAGAAAGGCGGGAACTACGTCAACGTGGAGGTTTCTTCCACGTACCAGGACTGTCTGAAGGGCCTCGACCCGGAAGTGGTGCCACCGGAGAAGGCGCGCATCTGGTGCATGCGCGTCGTGCTGTGGCAGTACAAGAATGACCTCGAGAAAGGAGACTATGACGACGACTTGAAGGAAGCCTTCCTTATGCAGGATGGTGACGATACGCCACCAAGAACAAAGCGCGGCACCACAGACATTCGCCGGATAGCGCCCCGGAACATCACGCAGCGCCCGCCGACCGGATATAGGACTCGACAGGAGTACCGAACGCTGTCGGTCGACCAGAGGAACCGATTCCATGCAGCATTGAATAGGCTATATCGGGTAAAATATTATGCTGCTTTTACTGAATACAAGGCATTTATTTCACTTTGATGAATTTAGTCTCTTTTATGTTGGTATCTTTGTTACAGAAAGCGAAGGTAACCTGTTCTGTTCTGTACCAATGCTGTTACAGATGAGGGCGACGACGTGTTTTGCCATGTTCTCTGGTATACGTTACATAACTTTCATCTGGTAATCGTAACGTTACTGTTATCTGGTTCTCGCTACGTTACTGTTCTGTGGTACACGTTACGTGAATTGTTTCTGTAACACGTTACATGACTGTTTTCTGTTACACGTTACATGGCTGTTATGTGGTACACGTTACATGACTGTTCCCTGGAACACGTTACATGACTGTTCAGTTGTAAACGTCACATGACTGTTCTCTGGTATAGTTGCATGTCTGTTTATTGCGAAGACGGTCACGTGTTTTACTCTAGCACACGTCTGTTTTCTGGAAAGGCCAAAAAAAATAATTGGTCCGTTTCCGGTCGCCCGACCGTGTCTCCAGAATCGGCGCCGACCCTCAACTTTTTATTGGGGTCGCAAAAAAAATACACGCCATAAATTTTTATTGAGCTCAATTTTCCGGGACTTTTGCCCATTTTCCGGGACATGTATACCTATAGCGATATATATAGACATATATGCATTTTTGGTACGATTTTTTTGCACATCGTAAATTTGCTAAATTCGAAAGCCTACCCGAAACACACAAGATCTATTAACGTCAAATTAAACATTACTACTACCGTTACTAGATACAAGCCACGTGTTTTTCGTGTTAGAAAAGAGCACCAAATTGCTTTTGTGAACATGACTTGAATTTCATTTATTCGACGTAACTTGATGTATTTTTTTTTTAGTTTCAAATGGGTTAATACTTTCTTGTGTGCATCGATTCCGATGTATTTTTTCATTCTGAAATACTACATGTAATGAGTTGCTCTATATTTAGTCACATATGGTCTGTTGCAACACGCACGCTTTCCATGCGACATTAACAATTTCGCGCTCTTATTAAAACTCGAGTTTTACATGGCATACATGTATAGTGATTGCTGTACGCGGTAGCGCATTGAGTTGTGCACTAAACCGTTAATTCCACCATTGTTCTCCGTAAAAAGGCGGTGCTATGCACGTGCTGTTATACGATTGGTTTAGCGTGTTGATCGCTTAAGACAAAGGAAGCCAATTTTGTTGCTTTGACAGCAAGCGGCTTCCTCTAATGACGTCAAACTGTTCATTCGCATAGACGGAAAATTTTCGCGATAATTCTATAAAGTCGTTGAGACCTTCACATGTGGTTGGTGTGTATTTGACTGCCTTAGCGCTGATTGGCTGATGCGATTTACACTGATAACCCCTGTTAATTGATCGATTTTGACACGTAGCGTTGTCACCTGTTTGCTAGGCATTGCCATGGAGACGCTGCGGATTAGTGGGAATACGCCTAAGATAGGTACATGTATAAAGGGATTTTGTAAAATCCGGGACATTTCAACATTTGACCGATTTTCGGGACTGCGGGACACGTTCTTCATTTCCGGGACAATCCCGTACAATCCGAGACGTATGGCGTGTATGATTTCTCAATATGAGATGTAATATCAAGCAAACAAAGCATATATATACATGTATTTCGTATTATAAGTTTTAGTAGCCTTCCATTCTAATACCCGTAAGACAAAAAAAAATAAAATCCCTACCTACCGACCCTGTTTTTTTCCAAGGAGACCAGAATAGTATATTCTATAGTTCATGTTACGTATTTGTTCTCTAGTTCATGTTACGTGTCTGTTCTCTAGTTCATGTAACGTGTCTGTTAACTAGTTCATGCTACGTCTTTGTTCGCTATTTCATGCTACATGTCTTTTCTCTAGTTCATGTTACGTGTGTGTTCTCTAGTTTATGTTACGTGTCTGTTTTCTATTTCATGCTACATGTCTTTTCTCTAGTTCATGTTACGTGTGTGTTCTCTAGTTCATGTTACGTGTATATTCTCTAGCTGATGATACATGTCTTTTCTCTAGTTCATGTTACGTGTCTGTTGTCGAGTTTATGTTACGTGTCTGTTGTCTAGTTCATGTTAAATGTCTGTTCTCTATTTCATG
Organism: Dreissena rostriformis; assembly: GCA_007657795.1. Classification (NCBI taxonomy): domain Eukaryota; kingdom Metazoa; phylum Mollusca; class Bivalvia; order Myida; family Dreissenidae; genus Dreissena; species Dreissena rostriformis. The sequence continues at coordinate 144,458 of VMBQ01001973.1, forward strand.
TTACGTGTCTGTCTTCTTGTTCATGTTACGTATCTGATCTCTTGTTCATGTTACGTGTCTGTTCTCTAGTTCATGCTACGTATCTGGTGTCTAGTTCATGTTACGTGTATATTCTCTAGTTCATGTTACGTGTCTGTTCTCTTGTTCATGTTACGTTTCTGGTCTCTAGTTCATGTAACGTGTCTGTTGTCTAGTTTAGGTTACGTGTCTGTTGTCTAGTTCATGTTACGTGTCTGTTCTCTAGTTCATGTTGAGTGTCTGTTCTTTTGTTTATGTAACGTGTCTGTTGTCTAGTTCATGTTACGTGTCTGTTCTCTTGTTCATGTTACGTGTCTGTTATCTTGTTCATGTTACGTTTCTATTCTCTTGTTCATGTTACGTGTCTCTTCTCTAGTTCATGTTACGTTTCTGTTGTCTAGTTCATGTTTCGTATCTGTTCTCTTGTTCCTGTTACGTGTATATTCTCTAGTTCATGTTACGTGTCTGTGGTCTAGTTCATGTTACGTGTCTGTTCTCTAGTTCATGTTACCTGTCTGTTGTGTAGTTCATGTTACGTGTCTGTTCTGTAGTTCATAATACATGTATGTTGCCTAGTTCACGATGCATGTATTTTCTCTAGTTCATGCTACATGTATGTTCTCTAGTTCATGTTACGTGTCTGTTGTGTAGTTCATGTTACTTGTCTGTTCTGTAGTTCATGTTAAGTGTATGTTTTCTAGTTCATGTTACGTGTCTGTTGTCTAGTTCATGTTACGTGTTTGTTCTCAAGTTCATGTTACGTGTATGTTCTCCAGTTCATGATACGTGTCTGTTCTCTAGTTGATGACACATGTATGTTCTCTAGTTCATGCTACATGTCTGTTCTCTAGTTCATGTTACATTTCTGTTCTCTTGTTCATGTTACGTGTATATTCTCTTGTGTAGGTTACGTGTCTGTTTTCCAGTTTCTGTTACGTGTCTGTTCTCTAGTTCATTCTACGTGTTTGTTCTCTTGTTCGTGTTACGTGTCTGTTCCCTTGTTCATGCTACGTGTATGTTCTGTAGTTCATGTTTCGTGTGTGTTCTCCAGTTCAGGTTACGTGTTGTTGTCTAGTTAATGTTACTTGTCTGTTCAGTAGTCCATGTTACATGTGTTTTCTCTAGTTTATGTTACTTGTCTGTATTCTAGTTAATTTTACTTTTCTTGTCTTTAGTTCATGCTACGTGTCTGTTGTCTAGTTCATGTTACGTGTCTGTTATCTAATTAATGTTACGTGTGTGTTCTCTAGTTCATGTAACGTTTCTGTTGACTAGTTCATGTTTCGGTTCTGTTGTCTAGTTCGTGTTACGTGTATGTTCTCTAGTTCATGTAACGTGTCTGTTCTCTAGTTCATGTTACGTTACTGTTCTGTAGTTCATGTTACGAGTCTGTTCTCTAGTTTTTGTTACGTGTGTGTTCTCCAGTTCAGGTTACGTTTCGTTGTCTAGTTCATGTTAATTGTCTGTTCAGTAGTTCATGTTACATGTGTGTTCTCTAGTTTATGTTACGTGTGTGTTCTCAAGTTCATGAAACGTGTCTGTTCTCTAGTTCATGTTACGTGTCTGTTCTCTTGTTCATGTTACGTGTCTGTTCTCTAGTTCATGTTACGTGTATCTTCTCTAGTTCTTGTTACGTGTCTGTCCTCTAGGACATGCTACATGTATGTTACAGGATGGCACGGTCACTTGTTTTGCTCTGGTACACAGGAATGCGCTTCGAACTGGAGGGGCCCACGGTGGTAACGCATTCCTGCCCTGGCATCGAGCCTTCTTAGCGCTGTAAGTTTATGTGTGCCCATACCAACCCATCTATTTTAAGTCTGTTTTTATTTAGTATTTATTTATTGATTCAGTTGAATTATCCTAAGGGATATTGAATAATAATAATAAAAAATAATAATAATAATTAAATAATAATAATAAATAATAAAAAAATGCTGTCAAAAGACGTAAAAATGTAGTTTACGTAATTTTTTCATTGTTTTGATAAAGGCATAATGCTGAAACGTTAAATTAAAGGAGTACAAAACAGTGATTTATTTATTGAGTGTTCAATTATTTGATCATCTGTATGCATGGAGTTAAATGGGGGATAAATATCATATTAATTTGATTGTTTGAGGCGTAGGTTAATTGCATTTTTGTGTCATAAAACACGAGAAACAAAAAGTACGACAAAACAAACCGCGGATTATGTTTTTTTTCTCTCCATTTGTTCGGAGAAAAGTAGACGTGTACATTGTGTGTCTGCGTAACGTATCCACGTATCACCTGACGCTATTTACGAATATGAAAAGTTATTCAAATCTTTTATTATAACCTATGATATTTAATTCAAATAAAAGTAACGATACCAAGCTTCAGATAAACTCTTAATTATTTCGGCATGTTAATCCACATGTAATGCAGGTTTGAAGAAGCGCTCCGAAGAGTGGACCGATCAGTGTCCATTCCGTACTGGGACAGTACCTTAGACGACAATATGGCGGCTGGGCCCGGCTTCTCTGTAATGTGGGATAACGCGCACATGGGTAGGAACCAGTGGCTTTTAATCAGGCCCCTTTGATATTTATTCCAATACGACTAGGCTATTTGTTGCATTCATGATTTCACTCCGACGTATCAATACTTTTAAGCGTGGCTTTTTCGAAAAATAAAAGCACTCAAATATTTCTTAATATGTAAAGCACTTTTATCAAATAGATTAACATATATTGCAAGTAACAGTTTAAAAATGATTACATATAGAATAAAGAATTAAATATAGGCGATATAATTTCGTAAACTACTTACAGTTGGAAACTACCTTTTAAATTTCTATAAGAAGCTAATGTGTTTTGTTTTAAAGATTAATTGAAAAGACGAAAAGTAAAGATAACTGCCAGTACATATTTGAATACAATTTATAAGACAGTATTCTGTATTATTCAATATAAATTATTTATGTTTTTATTGCTTAGTTGTCGGCAATAAGCCTTTGTTTTACACTGTGTGCAAATGACTGGGTGGCATTACGACGTAGCAATACTACCAACTGGCCAACAATCTAACAAGTCTTGATCCGAGAATAGCGGTCACTTGTCGACAACGGTCACTTTGGTTTTTTTCTTGACTGACCGCTGTTCTAAGTTTTGACTGTACAACACTCACATTTATCTTTCATGGCCGACATGCAATCTTACAGTGTTTATGAATCTGTACAAGTAACAGGTACGCGCAATTACAAAAAGGGGCACGTACGTGCACTCCGAGCAAGTGACACGCAAGCAATTCGTTTTTTACAATATGAGTACGGAGTGAACATACTTTCATTTTCAAAACAGATATTTTCATCGATATTACAATTTTTAAATTTGTTTTTGTTTTTCGTATGCGTTAAGTACTTTAAGTAAAAGCTGTATACATTCAAAGTAAATGAAATCTAGAAATGTTATATCTGCGTGCACAGCACCGCAATGTCTGGGCTACCTAGCGCAAGGCAAATCTGCAGTAGAAACTTATCAGCTGCCCTGCGATAGGTTAGCCAACACATTGCGGTTGTAATGCATGTTATACTGTATTGCGATCCACTATAGCGCCGAAATGCGCATAAATTAATCCTGTGAGTACATATTATAATTACTTAATAGAACGGATATCACACCGAATATTTTCCCTTTATGAACGTATTTAGCAAAATATATGTTCATGATAACTACACCAAACTACTGTGTTCGCATTATTTTTCCTGACAAAATATATATTCAATAATTTCTCGACTAGAACCAATGTCCTGTTTACTCAAAGCAGTTTGAATGCACCGCTATACAATAAGCCAGCCGCAAACGCCTCGCCGATAATGTCTTACACACTGTTGTTTTGTCCCATTTCACACTGTTTTTCCCCTTTATACTCAGTTGATTTGTTCCCATTTTCACTGTTGTCTGGTCCCCTTTCACACTGCTGTTTTGTTCCCCTTTCAAATTGTTGTTTAGTTGCATTTTCACACTGTTGTTTGGTTCCCCTTTTACACTGTTGTCTGGTTCCCCATTCACACTGTTGTTTGGTTCCCCGTCAACATTGTTGTTTATTTCCCTTTTCACGCTGTTGTTTGGTTCCCCCTTCACCCTGTTGTTGGATTTCCTTCTACTCTGTTGTTTGGTTCCCATTTCACACTGTTGTCTGGTAACCCTTGCACACTGTGGTTTGGATCCCCTTTCACACTCTTATTTGGTTCCCCGTTAACACTGTTGTTTGGTTCCCCTTTCACGATGTTGTTTGGTTCCCATTTTACACTGTTGTTTGGTTGCCCTTTCACACTGTTGTTCGGTTCCCATTTTACACTGTTGTCTGGTTCCCATTTTACACAGTTCATTGGTTCCCCTTTCACACTGTTGTTTGGTTCCCCTTTTACACTTTCACACTGCTGTTTGGTTCCCCTTTTACACTGTTGTTTGGTTCCCCTTTCATACTGTTGTTTGGTCTCCCTTTTACGCTCTTGTTTGGTTCACGTTTCACACTGGTGTTTGGTTCCCATGTCAAACTGTTGTTTGGTTCCCCTTTCACACTGTTGTGCGGATCCCCTGTCACACTGTTGTCTGGTTCCCCTTTCACACTGATGTTTGCTTCCCCTGTCACACTGTTGTGTGGTTCCTCTTTCACTCTGTTCTTTGGTTCCCCTTTCACACTGTTGTTTGGTTCCCCTGTCACACTGTTGTTTGGGTTCCCTTTCACACTGTTGTTTGATTCCCCGGTCACACTGTTGTCAGGTTCCGTTTTACACTGGTGTTTGGTTCCCCTGTCGTTCTGTTTTTGGTTCATCGTTCACTCTGTTGTTTGGTTCGCCTTTCACACTGGCATTTGGTTCCAGGGTCTTCGGTAGGCGTTGTTGACGAGGGGCCGTTTGCGGGCTGGCAAGCTCGAGAGAACCCCCTCGAGCGGAACGTGGCCCGTGGGACGGGATCGCTTGCCCGACAGGACCGGGTAAACGAGCTGTTAAATCGGTGTCTGCTTGATGTAAGTACGCGAAATAATCGTGGTGATTCATAAATTAATCCCCTATAAAAAGGGCGTTTTTCTTTCAATCTTTTTTATCTGGAATAACAAACGCGAAATTGTTGGGCTTCAATAAAGTTTTAAACATGTTCATATTAAGTTATTGTTCACAAACATGTTTAAGTAAAATCTTAGGATAACGACAATCAGTTTATATTGATTATGTGATTGCATATACGTAATTATGTTTTCGTTATTCCCACTTTAACAGGAGTTCACTACGCCCTGGGAAAGCACCCACAATTCAGTGCACGTCTGGGTGGGAGGAACCATGGAGGACAGCATGGCTGCGGCCGATCCCATATTCTACATGCACCACGCCTTCGTTGATTACGTATGGGAGAAGTTCCGGCAGCAACAGCGCACCCGCTGTGGAGTGAATCCGGCGACCGACTACCCGCCTGGGGGAGACCCATTGCACGGTCCGACTAGGCAAATGACGGGAATGACGTTCTTGAGAAACAATCAAGGAATTCAGGATTTCTGGATTACCAACTGGTTCAACTATACGGACACACCGACGTGTCCTAGCTGCGGAAACACTCCTGACCTTTATTGCGACACCGATATAAGACGTTGCGTGTCAAATTCACGTTTTAATTTTAGCGAGGCAGCAATAGGGCCGGCGGTACAGAGCCTGGGATTGCCCCCTCCCTCTGGCGTTGCAACGCCGCAGCCAATGCCTCTTTCTGGCGGTGCAACGCCGCAGCCAGTGCGTACGACCACACCTAAAGCAGCTTCGTACGAGGACACTGTTAAAAAAGGCGGGAAACCGTACGAAGGAGCGTGCGCCACGGATCCATACGCGGGATCCTGCGTTAAGCGCCCGCAGCCGTCCACACCGGAAGAGGTAGTGAATGCCATGGCTCTCAATAAGGTACCGAAACCAAAAGCCTTAGACGACGTCTATGAGAGTATCAAATTGTTACTGAAGAAAGGAGAGCGGTATCCACCCGGAAGTGAGGCCAAGTTCTTCAAGATGAAACCGGATGAGGCGAACGACTGCCGCTGCCTCGACAAGTTTATCCGCGATCCTTTGGTCGCCTACGTAGAGAAGGGACGGAAACTCAGCAAGGGCGGTCCTGGACTGTACGAGACGTACACATAGAAAACTCGATTATCACAGTTACATGTGTTGTATATGCACAATGTATATTTAAAGAAAAATACATTTTTCTTTACATTATGTTATGTTTTCTTTATTTTTTAATCGGAGGTATTTGTTCAATTTTTTAGGGGTAACCTACTCTCTGAAGTAGGGACCTTATACTCTTTTACTAAATCATGCGTCTATTTGAAAAAAAATGTACCCTTATAACTTACCCTGTTATATAAATATGTTCGCAAGTTTAACCCATTTATGCCTAGCTTCTAGAAAAAAGGCCTTGGCAAACAGCGTAGACCCAGATGAGACGCCGCATGATGCGGCGTCTCATCAGGGTCTGCGCTGTTTGCCTAAAGGAATTTCTGTAAGAAATATTTTAAATATAGAAATAAATATACTAGACATCCCTTATTTTTGAAATAAATTGATCCAATTTAGAAGGATGGGTAAGTCCACTAGGCATAAATGGGTTAAATGCGAAATGTAAAAAAAAAAAAACAAAAAAAAAACTGTGTGTGCTTCCTGATTGGTCTGGGCGGACTTCTCGTGCTAAACTGCGATGGCACTTTACGTAAATGCATTAACTCGTTCAGTGCTGGAACCTAATTTTGAAGGCCTTTGCAAACAGTTTGGATCCGGATGAGACGCCACAGAACGTGGCGTCTCATCAGGATCCAAACTGTTTGCTATTTTGATAATGTTCTTTGAAAAAAATCGAAGAAAATGCTAATTTTAGAAATTCAGCAGACGACATTTTAGCAGACGACAAATTTCCCAGCATGCAAAGGGTTAAGCTTAATTTTTCCAAGAACAAGGCTCAAATGATATTTCTGTCTATGATAGCAGATGCATTCCCTTGATAGAGATCAACAATCGCATCATTAATGCTGAATCTGATGCAATTTCATGGACCAACGTAGACTGTTTATTTTTAATGAATGAATGCATGCATGAATTATTGAATTAATAAATAAATAAATGAATACTCGAAAAAATTATACATAACAAAAAAGATATAAATAAATAAAAGCAGTGATTTATATATTTATATACATCATTAAAGGGACTGTCCAACAGATAGAGCGTCGCACGACGCGAAACAATATTTTGGGAAACTACGAGGAATGGTTATATAGTTAAAAAATAAATCAGCTGAAAAATGATCGTAGATAGTCGAGTGGTCTAGGCGGGTAGCTTTTTACTCCAGGACTCCAAAAATCCAGGGGTCAGTGGTTCGAGCCCTGTTGAGGGTTACTTTTTTTAATTTTTTTAAAATTGTATTATTGTTTTTTTACTGGAGATTTTTAGTTCAAATGTTTAAATTTATAAATATAAAGCATCTAAAGCATTAAATGACAAGCTTCAATACATGCCAAAATCTGTTGGACGGCCCCTTTAAATGCAATTAAACGAATACGTATTTTCTTTATCGGTCGACTTATGCTACGAACTAAGTCAATGCCAGACTCAAAAGGAGCATATGCGTACATCAACAGCTTTGATTTTTATTGTTGCTGAATTAATTAACATTTGAACGAATTGCGCAAGGCCAGTTGAATAATAACATACATACGCAGCGAATGCAATCGGATTACAACGTTAACAGGCGACTGAAACAGCTGATGCGTCGGCCCCTAGTAAAAAACTTCGTAATTATGGGATCAATTATCAAAGGGAGTCGTTCACGCGATGTAAATAACATCGTCATCGATATTTGTCGGTGCGAGATTGGAGTTACCCTGTCCGCTTATGCGACCACGAAACCTTGCGTGACTTTATAGCGGACTGCAGGGTAGCTCCTTACTAGACTGCGCGGATGCTCAGGTTGGTCTGGAGCTACGCTGACCGCATATTACTTACTTTCGCATGACGCGGCTCACATGAAGTAGAGCTTACAAAAAATTCAGATTAGGACCTCACAAAAATAATAAGCAAATACTAATACATGTACATAGCATTTTAATTTAAATATGTTCTGTGAAATACTTAGTTCGCTATAAAATACAAAAATACAACTTATTGTTTGTCTTGGCAACGATTATTTTATAACCACGCCTCTGCACCCAGAGCACATATTTAACAGCTTAATTTATTAAGACATGAAATTAGCATAAACTAAAACAATATTGTAATTTGGTATTGTCGACATTGTTCACAGAAATTTGTTAAACGTCAGGAATTAACGTAAGTTAGACTTTACTGGTAATATTATCCGACCGTCTCACACTAAAATATTTTTTTGGAAGCAATCACGCAAAAAATGAATCCAACACGTGCAAGAGATTAATAAAAATATTTATTCAAAATATAAGACAAATGACGTCAAAAGCAATTCATGGAAATATCAACCGAAATAATACATTTTCTTAGTAGCAATCTTTGATGTATTGTTCACGCCTGTTAGACTCAACACGACGATTTATATATTAAGCCGTGCTATTCGTAGTAATCCGATTATTATGTGAAAGTTACCGGATGTTGATTTAAGCAACCTGTCCCCAGATAAACGCGTACAAAGGTCGCAAATTATGGCGGCTGATGCAATGCATGGCCCATCCCGTGTTCATGTCCCAGGAAACGGACTCGAGAGCGTTTCAAATAAGCCTTAGGCTTGCGATGCAATCGAGCTTAAAAAATGGTTTTAGCTAATAATTTGCTTTCGAATTTTTTCTTGATATTTTTTCTTTTCACATCTTTCACCTCTCTCGTCTCTTTAGGCATGGGACACAAAATGCATCAATTTACATATGGGCTAATCTAAAAATGCCAGCATCTAAAATAAACCATACGACGGCATTTTCTTTAAAATTCGCGAGTCCCTATCCTCCGTTATAACGCTATACACCCTTACTATAGCAAGTCGCCGTTACCAATGTCAACACGACACCAAACACATGTCAAGGTCTCACAAGATATTCCCATTCCTTATAATCTTAATTATTTCAGGACAAAACCACCCCTACCCGGGGCCTGGTAGCAGCTCAGTTTCTTCTGACTCTGACTCAAATGTATCATCCTTTATAAACCTACTAATTAGGTTGCATCCATATAATGCATCTGAACATCCAAAGCCTAAACATAAAGCTAGATTATTAAGAATCACGATTGTCTTGTGTTTACAGAGAAATGGCTAACCACATAAATCAAATCAGGACTTAAACATACGAAACATTTTACAAACCGTCCGTTGTGACAGAGAAAATAGACAAGGTAGCGGAGTTGCGAATATGTCAGAAAGGTATTCATTACCGTGAACGTGCTGACCTGGTGATAACCGGTCTAGAGGCATTATGGTAAGAACTTTCTATAAACAAACTTAAACTTCTGAGAGGTGGAATATACCGGCCTCCTTATTCTAAAAAATACTACTGTGATCTTCTCGAGCAAAGTATCGATCAGGCTTTTACTGCATCCTATGATAACGTGTTAGTTATTGGTGATTTTAACATCAATATTAGTGGAAACGAATCTAACAAGAGATGTGTTTGTCAGAAACACAAGGCCCCCTACTACCTTATATTATTCATCTGGCAGGTATAGTTATTATCTCTCTTTAACGCGTGTTACTTCCCTTGGATTTTGTTTTTTGACCTTTGACCTTGAAGGATGACCTTGACCTTACACCACTCAAAATGTGCGGCTCCATGCGATACACATGCATGCCAAATATCAAGTTGTTATCTTCAATATTGCAAAAGTTAAAAAATTCTTACGGACGCACAGACTGACGGACTGTTCAACTTATTTATGCCACCCTACCGGGGCATAATCAAATGAGACGACTTATCCAATCATTAAACGCCACCCAGCTTATCGCGTCTTTTACCGATTGAACTGAATATTCCAGCTCACTAATCGACCTGATATGTGTGAAAAGCGAGTTATACATAGTTCCTAGCTTTGTAGCACATCCATTAATTCCTAGACTTATTCGTTATCACTGCCCTCAAATTTGACAGAAGAGAGACATAGCATAAGCCTCGAGCTTTTGTTCTCAATTCTGTCAAATTGTATTCTACATTTATGCTATAATAAGCAATAATGCAATTTCTAACTGCTTAGTATATTGTTCAAAAAAGTATGTATGTTTGTATTGTATTCCTTATATGTACCTCCAATTAACTAAATAAATAGTGTTTACATCAAATTTGACAAACCGGACCATACGGCATTCAAACGCTGCATCTGGGTTTTCGGCAAGCGCAACTTCAGAGCATTTAGAGAAATTTTAAGGAAAGTTGATTCGTCAAATGTGATCGCTAGTGATAACCACGAGAATGTTGTTTACATAATATTTAAAACAATAATTATAGCTGCTGCTGAAATAATAATTGTCAACGTTGAAACTATCCGATCAACTGAAATACCCTCGTTAATAATCATATCCGGAAACTTAAAATGATAAACAGGACTCCACAATAGAGCACAGCCATCAAAAACGGCTATAGCTTGGGCTTATTTCAGACAATTCAGAAATCAGGTAACACTGGCAATACAAAAGGTTGAATATGAACGCACACGCAAGCTGACAACATTAATAAATGAGACGCGCTCTGAGAAAAGGAGGTTTAATGCATGTGCGTAAATTCTCGTCCCAGATTAGCCTGTGTAGTCCGCACAGGCTAATAAGAGACTTCACTTAACATTTTTATGGTATTTTTCGTTTAAAGAAAATCTCCTCTTAGAAAAAATATTGTTTATGCGGAAAGTGTCGTCCCTGATTAGCCTGTGCGGACTGCACAGGCTAATGTGAGACGACACTTTACGTTCATGCATTAAACCCCTTTTCACAGAGCGAGGCTCAAATACGAACACTTAACGCAGCAGCCTAACACATCAAATATATTAATATAATAAATATAATACCTACAATCACGTATAATAACGTTATAGCTTCTTCTGACGAAGCTTAGAGTGAACTTCTAAATGAATACTTCTGCTCATCATCGTCTGTCGAAGAAACGAACCAGCCCCTTCCATCTTTACAGGAAACAACTAATCACAGCCTTTCACACATCTCAATATCGCATCAGGACGTTATTGATGCAATTCTCCCGGTGATCCATTCAACGCTAGTGGACCTGATCTACACTGCCAAAAACTCTTACGAGTAGGTTACAACGAACAAGATCAACCGTTTTCAAACTATTTAAGTTCTCCTTTTAACGCATCAATTCAAATGCATTTGACAGAGTATGGCACCGTGGACAATTTGTAAAGCTATAATAATCGGGTATGAAACACCAGCTTCTTACTTTGTTCAAATCATATCTCTCACAACGCAAACAACGCGGCGTTTAGGCTTACTCTGCTTCTTCATGGCCCACCATCTCCGCCGGTTTTTCACAAGGTTCGATTCTCGGACCGCTGCTCTTTCTTGTGTAAATAAACGATTAAATTGACAAAATTAACTCAGATGTAAGGTTATTTGATGACAATACAAGTGTTATTTTTGAAACGCACTTATTGACCGCTCATAATCTTCTTAACCATGATCTCGAGTCCATTCATACTTGGTCTATGTCATGGCTTCAAAATTGTCAACACTACGGACTTAATCTCGGAATAATCTGTTTGGAAAAATCCCATTTCCCCTTACAAAAAAACAACTCACTATTTGGATGCTGATACCTTACACCTCAGCAAAACACAACTCTTATTCTAAATGTCCAATGCGATATTGTCTTGTCAAAACGTTCCTCATACTAACTTAATTGGCAACAGCCCACCATATTTGATGTTGCCGACTGTCCTTCTTCCGTTACTGTTCTTCGTCTTCTCACTCAGTCTAACTCTCTTCCTGTTCTACCTATTATATATATAAATACTTGTTATATCACCTCACTCGCACTTAAATAGACGAACGCACTTGTTGCCGGCATCGCAAGCCGAAATGGGTGGAGCATAAACTAGCAACAACGGTTGATGTTTCTTTGTGTTATTCCCCGTGCAGACAATAAGAACGAGATTAATCTGCAACAATAGCATTGCATTCTATAATGAAGATAAATAGAATAATATGCAACAATAGCATTGCATTATATAATGAAGATAAATAGAATAATATCAAAGAATATATGAGAAGTCATTTCAATAACAAACATATAACAATACAAGCAATGTAACCGCATCGAAATGTTAACAGCACAACATTATTTCAATATAATAATAATGATACTTATAATAGGAATAATATGAAATACATGCAGATATATTTATATACAACTGCTTAATCAGCACATTCAAATGACGTCTAGCTATCTGACCGTCGCTATCGTTTCTGGACAGTGGCACGAAGGATTAACAATCTCGTGCTCGTGCGCATAAACGGTATTAGCATAAACTATAAAAATCATGGTTAAACACTACCAATACTGCAACTACAAAACTAATATGACTATGCATAGTACAAGATCGTGGCTTGGTTATATGAAGGTTTATAAGATAGAACTTTTTTAAATATAACATTGTATTTATTTATCCTATGACAATATCCCCCCGGTGTATAAATGGCGTCTCGACATTTAAATTAATATCAACCCATAGAGCAACTAATAAATAATAGGGTTCTTATATTTTAAGCAAATGTGCTCAAAAACGTTCGCTGTCTTGGTACTAGGTGAAGTCACGATGAATTTACGTTTAGTGCCATTGTTGCCGGCATCGTCAGCCGAAGTGGGTGGAGCATAAAATACCAACAACGGTTGATGTTTCTTTGTGTTATTCCCCGTGCAGACAATAAGAACGACATTAATCTGCAACAATAGCGTTGCATTCTATCATGAAGATAAATAGAATAATATGCAACAATAGCATTGCATTCTATAATGAAGATAAATAGAATAATATTAAAGAATAGATGAGAAGTCATTTCAATAACAAACATATAACAATACAAGCAATGCAACCGCATCGAAATGTAAGCAGCACAACATTATTTCAATATAAGAATAATAATGATACTAACAATAAGAATAATATGAAATACAACATTGTATTTATTTATCCAATGACACACTATCATGCGTCACCAATTGATAATTGACTTTACTGGTTAAACAATGCTACATTCTTTAATCTTGAACGGACTGCGAATATCTTTTAGGTTTATAGTAAGTTGACTTCTTATCCATTACTGCTTGAATGTTATTCATATGTAATGTTCAATCTAACCTTATACATGTTTAAGCCAAGTCAAACCCTCCGAAACTTCAAACTTAACTGCATTGGAATACAAAAAGATGTCTAAGCTAAAAACTGTCTTTTCAATACGTCGGCAGATTTTGACCTACGGGATTACATAAAATATGAACAAGACCATATTCATAGAACAAGCATACGTGACCTTAGAAAACACCACGTAAACACCTCGGCTATTGTCACATGTTGTTTAAAAAACCACATCAGCTTATTAACACCATATAATGTATGCCATTCACTGCACGTAATCAATCATATATAATAATATATTATGAGGAACGGTTGATTAGAAAGAACAACAGTATTACAACCCATGCGCGGCCAGCAGTAAGGCCCATTTGGGTTCACACCAAGCGATATGCAATCAAGGAGTCTTGTGTTGTGTGTGCTCGTGTCGTGTGTTGTTGCGGAGGGTACAAGCAGAAAGGATATTGCTAATGATAGTAAAGACAACTCAAATGAACATTCGAAAGCAGAAGAATACATCTATTCATCGGTACGGGTACAATCAGCATATTTTAGTTATGTCAAGTTTCGATCTCATTGTTTGTTTTTTTCGAAGGTTTGTGTCTGATCTTTCAAACCATTCATAGAGGCGAACTAATAGCAATACATCTCAGATATATCACAATAAAAGCAATATGTTACTATCCCTAAAGGGTATGTTTTGCCGGTGTTCGTTAAGGTGTCCGGATGTAGATTGCAGCTTTATTTGATTAGCATACAAGTTTCTGGAAAATGTGTGCACAAATCAGCAAATTCATAGATGTTTTGTTTGCGTTTGGATATTTGTCAGGATAACTTTGTTATGCTAGACATACAAAATTCACAATTTAGTGGAAGTACCGTTTGTTACCCAACGTATGACAGAGGTATGCTGCCGGGTTTTAAGCGTTCAAAGCAAGAATGTTTCTGAAGACCAAATTTCATTCACCCATTTTTTTCTGATGAAAAAAAAAACGATGATTGCTGAGATAATTGTAATGCCTGACTACAAAACTATCAACTTACATCTGGTTCTTGTCTGCGTGGTAAGGACAATAATTGGTACCATTACCGATATAATGTCAACACAGAATTTGTTGATTTTGAATATTTTATTTCCATAAAATAACTAGTATTCTATTAAAATTGCATAAACCTTGAATATTGCGTATATCGCAGCTAGTTATACCTCCATGAATACTAACTTCAACAAGATGCTAACTCAATCTTGGAGGATGGCAACGTGAACGAAATACGTGGATATACCAAATTACCAATGACAAAAGTTATACACAAACACAATGAATGTAACTTATATATAACGTGCTTTAGATCGGGATCTTATAAATTCATCTTTTTTGATTGTAAGATGAATTTCACAAGCTTTAATTACAGTTTCAGTACTTGTCATGTTTTTTTTTTAGACACCCGATTTTTATGTGGTTGGAGACAAATGTATCAACGGTACGATAGCTGACGAGCGGCAGCCCAAATATGAAGGATGTAGGTGACGACAAATAAATTTGAGACGCGCTCTGAGAAAACTGGACTTGATGCATGTGCGTGAAGTGCCGTCCCAGATTGGCATGTGAATTCCGCACAGGCTAATCAGAGACGACACTTTTCGCCTGAACTAGACATTCGTTTAGAAGAGTCTTCCTTTAAACGTAAAGCTCCATAACAGCGAGTCTAGTCACTGATAGGTCCGTGCGGACTGCACATGCATTAATTGCGGTGTTCCCATAGCACAGCTTATGTGTACGTTTTACTTAACTATTTCTGTTGTGAATGTGTACATTCGCAATATTTATATATGTATAACAATTCAAACGAGTTCAGACATTGTAAGCGACATTATTTCAATAATCATTTATTATTACCGAAACACACTTTATTTTATTTATATTTTTAGTATATGACATGCATTAAATGACAATTTATCTTTTTTTTTGCATAACCTACGATTTCAAGAAGCTAGTAAAATATGAAACAAATGCGCCAAAATTTGCAATTTACTGCAAGAAAAATAATAACATTAGCCATAAACTACTTCTAACCTCGTAAGGTTCTGTTCATCCCAGTGATTAATTGTCTATGCAACACATGAAGAACTGCTTAACCCATTTATGCCTAGTGGACTCTCCCATCCTTCTAAATTGGATCAATTTATTTCCAAAATTAGGGATGTCTGGTATATTTATTTCTATTTTTGGAATATTTCTTACAGAAATTACTTTAAGCAAACAGCGCAGACCCTGATGAGACGCCGCATCATGCGGCGTCTCATCTGGGTCTACGCTGTTTGCAAAGGCCTTTTTTTCTAGACGCTTGGCATAAATGGCTTAAAATGATAATACTTGTCCTACATTTCGAACCGATTGGCTTAAATGGCAAACAGTATTCTAAAGAACAACGAAAGATACATGAAAACTATATTTCTTGATAGTGTAACTTCGTGTGTTTATTTATTTTTGCTATGTATTGTGAGGACATTTACGAACATTTATGAATAGCTGCTCCCATAAATATTTAGATAACGGCACATAGGCGATTATATTACAATAAACATAGGATTGTGGTCGTACTCTCATTTATCACCAATCTTTACACGTTAACAGCGTTTGAGGAAAATGCAAGTGTTGGAAGGTAATTCTTATATTAAATATGAGCATCGCACTGTGAAAAGGGGGTTTAATGCATGTGCGTAAAGTGTCGTCCCAGATTAGCCCCCGCAGTCCGCACAGACTAAGCAGGGACTACACTTTCCGTCTAAACTGGATTTTCGTTTAGAAGAGACTTCCTTTAAACGAAAAATGCAATATAGCGGAAAGTGTCGTCCCTGATTAGCCTGTGCGCACTGCACAGGCTTATCTGGGACGACACTTAACGCACATGCATTAAAACCCTTTTTCACAGAACAAGGCTCATATCTTCATTATTCTCCTAGCTAACGGAACAGCGCCCACAATGCGGCTCCCGCTCACCGGTTATAGGACGCGGCAGGAATATCGAACCCTCTCGGTATCCCAAAGGAAGCGGTTCCACAAGGCGTTGAATGAGCTCTATAAGGTGATTATTAACTAGACTCCATGTCAAACTTGGTTGTGCATAATACGGATTTATTTTATAGTTGGGGTTTAATCAATTTATTACGTTTCGTGCATGATTACGTGCAATGCGGTGAATGAATGCAGAAAACCAGTAAAAGACAAACTGATTATTTCCCGCTAGGATTGGAATAATAAGATTTGATAAATTTACTCTTGGCTTAATTGCTTTATATTGTTTTTAAAAAAAGTTGGCAAATACCATACGCTCTAATGTCAGCATTAGTATTGTATACCATTTAAACACTGTTTTGTAAATACGTAATATCCCACTATATCATTTTTTCAACGTTATATCAAGTGTTTTATTCAGGGTTTGCATGTATATAAGCGAACACAACTTTATGGATAGTAAACAATACATTCATACACTATTAATGTATTACTTCATTTCATTCATTTCTATTGCCCAAACCCATATTTTTATTACAGGACGGTACTTATCAGTGTTTTGCCCAGGTCCACAAGCGGGGAGTTTTGCTGGGCGGATCACACAGTGGATACGCTTTCCTCCCATGGCACCGGACGTTCATCGCACTGTATGATTTGTAGTTTTGAAACATTTATTTAATCGTGATATCCCTGTGCTTACAGAGATAATATCCAATCAATTTTCTGATAAAACAAACACGTTGAAAATGAACATCTCTCAATCAAAATCCCCTTACACAAATCTTACAAAAGTACAGCGTAGAGAAATTTAGTAAATTGAGCCGCATTCTGAGAAAGCTGGGCTTAATGCATATGCGTAAAGTTTCGTCCCAGATAAGCCTGTGTAGTTCGCACAGTCTAATAAAGGACAAACATTTCCGCCTGAACTGGTTTTTCGCTCAGAAGAGAAACTTCCTTTTAACGAAAACTATCATAACAGCGAAAAGTGTCATCCCTGATTAGCCTGTGCGTACTGAACACTGCATTGAGGCCCATTTTCCCATAGCAAGGCTAATTTATTTGCGTATCCTGTGTCAAGCTTTGAAGACGCGATTCGCGTGAAGGACCCGGATGTTAGCCTGCCCTACTGGGATAGCAGCCTGGATGACAACATGGCCAACGGACCCGGCTACTCTATCATGTGGGACAACGAACACTTTGGTAGGGGAAACTATCGGTATCAATACAAATCATTATGGAAAATCTGGATGTGTTTTTATGATCCAGGTAGTTCGAAGTCGGGGGCACTGCTTCATATTATGTGTCATATGTGTCAGATCGTACGAAAAAAACCCCGTCCAAACGCTGAAATATGGAACAGCAGCTATTACACTACAATATGGAAACTACATGTAGCTATTACACTACACTATGGCAAACCAGCTATTACACTACAATATGGAAAACTAGTAATTACACTACAATATGACTAACAAGCTATTACACCAAAATCTGGCTAACAAGCTATTACACCACAATATGGCAATTCAGCAATTGCACCACACTATGGCAAACAAGCTTTTACACTACAATATGGCAACCCAGCAATTACACCACAATATGGCAAACCAGCTATTACACTTCAATATGGCTAACAATACACTACGATATGGCTAACAAGCTTTATTACTAAAATATTGCTAACTATCTATAAGGACTGTCAATTCAACCTCAATCAAATCGTTCCTCCTACTCTGACCTCAAGGGACTTGTACACAGTTAAGCAAAAGGACAATCATACAAAACACGTTATATATTGAACAAATAATGAATACAGATAATTTAATTATGCTAAATAACGCTCGTGACTAAGAAAATGTTAAGAGCTGTGCATATTTACCAAGTTAAAGCTGGCCGAGTTGATGTTGGTATATTTTCCCCATTTTAGTTATGTGTCGCAAAAAAGTGATTATGAGTCGAAATGTGATGGTATTTATGCCAGATGTGCAAAAAAATTGGTCAAAATCGGTCAAGAAATGCCTAAATTAAGTACAAAGATAGGGCTTTACAATTTCTGTCCAAGGACAGAAATGATCTAAATTTAAACACGCGCGGGTCACATGTAAAACCACGTGACCATGGCATCATTGTTTACAACGCCATTTGCCATCGATAAACCGTGTTATTAAGTAGTTCTCCTTTGTTTTGAAAAGCGCGGCAGTGGAAATCACGTGAAATCGGCGCTTACGTGACCCAAAGCGTGCATACGTCACAGGTTAATAATAGTCTTGAGGATTCCGTTATGTACATGATTAGGTTTCGTTTTTTTGATGCTTTTGGCATTTTTTGCCACAATTTTTGCGAAAATCAGTAAGGAAGAGTTAAGCTTTAGAATGTTCCTGACGAATACTGATCAATTCTGGTCAGTTGAGAAAACCAGAATGTTGCGAGAAATATCAACTCGGCCGGCTTTAACACATTGGCGCGTTAATGGATAATCTTCCATCGAAATCGGTGAAAATATAAAGCGTTTGCATAGTTTTTCCTCGATAATTTGGACAATACGCGTATTGTAAACAAAGCGTTAAAATAAGCAATTAAATTCTAATGTCCGTCCAGTGGTAGCGCGTTAGATTTTGCCACCAAATATGCCACATCGAATCTTTATGAAGGTAATATTTTTTATTCAACCCTTTTCTTTGTTGTATAATTGTTGAACTCTTCTTAATATTACATGCTTAATAGTAAATCTATTGCCATATCAATTTAACAAATATAAACAGTAAATATGCATTTATTATCAGGCATGGGAGCTAAATTCAACTTGTGTGAGTCGATGTTTGTGATGTGTACAAAATTGGAGACACAAGCAGCATTATTATACATTTGCAGTTGTCAATGAATGAATGAACGAATGAATGAATGAATGAAAGCATAACTGAATGAATGAATGCATGCATGCTGGAATGAATGAAGGAATGAATTAATGAATAATTGAATTAATGAATGAATGAACAAAATAAATGATCGTTCGCTTAATACTGGAATGCAAACACACTATAACACACCACACCGACCGACTTGGTGCCCACCCCACCCCATCCCCAATATAACACGGTCAGCGCTTTCTCAGTGCGAAATCATCGCAGGCCGCAGCTGTTACATCTGATCTGTTCATGTAGACAATATCATTACAACGTAATTACAACGCAAGACATTTTAAATCCAGTTAATTGTGAATGTGATGTCGACAGTTGTGACCTGACAATAGTTTAATAAAAACAGACACGTCATAAACAATATTATTTCCCAAATCCAAAGTGTTTCATTGTCTTCGTTTATATCGCACACAATAAAACATGTTGCTGTTTTTCTATTATTGTATTTAAAGATCTTTCAAATAGCATTTTATTAATGATTTTCAAAATTGCATTTCCACCTATTATTGTTATTTGAGTTAATAAGTTTTGTCGTCGTAAAGCAATTATGTAATGGGCGCAGCAACACTTTGTTACTGAAAAGTTACAAAACTTCATAATTGTGGCGTGTTCTGACAAAACTGGGCAAAATGCTTGTGCGTAAATTGTCATCCCAGATAAGCCTGTGCAATCCGCACAGGCTAATCAGGGACGACAATTTCAGCTTTTATGGAATTTTTGGTTTAAATGATGTCTCACCTTAGCGAAAATCTAGTTTCGGCGGAAAGTGTCGTCCCGGATTAGCCTGTGCGGACTGCACAGGCTAATCTGGGATGACACTTTACACACAAGCATTTTGCCCAGTTTTGTCAGAACACGCCACCATTTTTATAGTTGTCTAGCATCAGTATAAACAAGCAAATTCGTTGAATTTATATCCCCCGCAAATTTAGAGCTTTGTCACAGAAAAAAAAGCATTTTTTTTCAAGATACAAAGGTCCATAACTCCGTTATTAATCGATGGCGTACAATGCCATTTGGCGTGCATCATCCTCTTATCCATATATATACTCATACCAAGTGTCAATTAAATCCGCCAAAGCACTTCCAAAATATGGCTCCGGACACAAAAGTGCCGGACGGACGGACGGACGGACAACGCCAAAACAATATCCCTCCGCCTTTGGCGGCGGATAACAAAACACCGGCTAACTCGAGATGGCCACGCTGCCTAATGTCATAAAGTGATAATAAATTGAAATCATATGCCTCTGAGTTTTGGATATATGTCATAAAACAATTTAATCTGTTTTTTAAACGCCTTGTATAGATGTATATTGTTTAGTTTTGTTTTAAAGGATCCCCTTGATATTTTGTTCAGGTCTTAGTTCAGGAATTAACATATTGGTACGCTTATTAATGATACGAACAATAATTAAGAATTAATTACAATAAAATAGAATCTTAGAACAGACTTTACTACTTGGAAGTAAACTCTAACGCGCTACCCCTGGACAATTCAGACTTTTGAAATGAACTGCTAATTTTGAAACTAAATAAGTAAAACACGTACTTACAAATTATTGATGAAATTCCAAAGGCTTTATTATTTTACACATTTCGATTGAAAAATAATCATACACGAACCGATTTGTTTTTTATTCTTACTTAGTCAGGATTATTATTGCTTTTTTTTTCAAGAAATTGCATACATTTGTTGTTAAAACTTTGGCAGTTTGGTTTGAAGATTATCAAACCGTAAACATGTCTTAATATATCATTTCATTTGTTAAATATCTATCTAGATTTTGACACACAGCCGATGGGAAGAATTTCTTTCTCTGTGAACTTATTATTTCTTTATTCATGCATTATTAATGAGTACGAAACTTTGCTATCCATGTCCCCAACTTCCGATCAAGCAACATAGCGAATACGAGAACACGTGAGTCCTCACTATACTAATGAGATCTATGGACTTACAAAATGAGCCGCGTTCTTGGAAAACTGGGCTTAATGCATGTGCGTAAAGTGTCTTCCCAGATAAGCCTGTACGGACCGTACATGCTTTTCTGGGACGACACTTTACGCCCAAGCATTAAGACCAGTTTTCCCAGAACGCGACTCTTTAAGGACTTTGTAGGGACCGGAGTGGGCGAGGTCAAGGAGGGTCCCTTAGCTGGCTGGCAGACAGGGAAGGGCCCTGTTACTCGGAACGTGGCCCGAGGGGCGGGGGCGCTGGCCCGACAGGACAGGATCAACGATCTGTTAACTCGCTGCTTCTTTAACGTGAGTTAAATCTTAACACGACTATTCAACCGAAGGAGAACATTTAATATCTACGTCAGAAATAACGTGATTTGATAAAGGTCTTAAACATGTCGTGTAATTTTACCCAATGTCGTAAACGACCGTAACTCAGTGACGAGGTATGTTTTTTTTTTATTAAATAGTGTTTGTGCTTGCTATCAAACTCATTGACGACTATTCTAAATATTATAATGTTGTAAATTAAAGTATGAAATGTTTATAAAAACAAACGTGAGAAAAAGTCCCTTTGTTTCCCCAGTTAAAATTTCCCCCGTCTTACACATTATTGAAAACGTTTTGTGAACTCCACTGAATAATTCCTTCCTGGTCTGTGCTGATTTCATATACACATATGTGTCGTGTTATGAGAAAACTGGGCATAATGCATGTGCGTAAAGTGTCGTCCCAGATTAGCCTGTGCAGTCCGCACAGGCTAATCCGGGACAACATTTTCCGGCTTAACTGGATTTTCGCTAAGAAGAAACATCATTTAAACGAAAAATTCCATAAAAAGCGGAAATTGTCGTCCCTGATTAGCTTGTAATCTGGGATGACAATTTACGCACAAGCATTATGTCAAGTTTTCTCAGAACACGACACATATTGTTTGTTACGCTGTGAGTTGATTATGAACTACCCGTCATTTTACATACATGTATTAAAACATATGTTTGCACAATGGAACTATTCTATATGGAAGCTGGAAACTTAGGAGGATGGTAAATATGTGTATTTTATGAGTTTTTATAAGATATTTTGAAATGTTTCAGGATTTTAGTCGCCAGTTTGAGACCATACATAATAACATTCATAAGTGGGTGGGAGGAACATTTCAAGGTAGCTCTGCCGCGTCCGACCCACTATTCTACATGCACCACGCCTACATCGACTACATTTGGGAGAAGTTCCGGCAGCGACAGCGCACCGCCTGTGGAATTGATCCGACGTCCGACTACCCGGATGCGCCGGTATACTCAGAGGAACACGCGGCGGAACATAACATGTTTGGGGTAAGCTCATTCAAGAACAGGGAAGGCATGGCCGATTACTGGATCAACAACTGGTATAACTATACGGAGTCCCCCACGTGCGCGAATAATTGCAGCGACAGCTCGGACCTCTATTGCGACAAGGACATAAACCTATGTGCTTCGCAATCACGTGTTAGTTTCGGCGATGACGGTAATGGGACGGATGCAAAATCGCGGAGTGATTCTCAACCGGAAGTGATAGCAGCGAGGGAGATAACTCCTGCGCCTGGGGAAGCCAAGCCAACATCGGAAGTAGACGCCCACCACAGAGCGGGTGTGTAACTGTTATTCATAGAAGACGGTTATCCGTCAAAAGCCGGTGAAAATAAAATAATTCAAATATGCCGATAATCAGCGTTATATTTGAGGGAATAAATAAAGAAATATTGAACATCGCCCAAGTGTGCTTTCATATTTTTACTTTAAAGCCAATTCATGATAACTGATTAATTTACAACACAATTATTAGGTCATCAGTTTGTTTAGTTACACCAACTGTTAATTGTAATAGTACATCTACAACTACCACTATTGATTGTAATCGTTCATTTGTAGCCACCACTATTAATTGTAATGGTACATTTGTAACCGCCACTTTTGACTGTAATGGTACATTTGTAACCACCACTATAAATTGTAATGGTACATTTGTAACAACCGCAATTTTCTGTAATGATACATTTGCAACCACCACTATTAATTTTAATTGTACATTTGTAACAACCACTATTAATTGTTATGGTATATTTGTAACCAACACTTTTAATTGTGATGGAACATTTGTAACCACCACTATAAGTTGTAATGTTACATTTGTAACCACCACTTTTAATTGTAATGGTACATTGGTTACCACCACTATCAATTAAAATAGAACATTTGTAACCACCATGTACATCACTGTACATGAAGAAAGAAAGGCTCTGTTACAAAAGAAAACAAGAACATCCAAGGAGGATTTGCCATGGGAAACCATGAGCAAGCCGTAAAACCACCACGAATAAGCAGATGCCATAGAAGCTCTACACGAAAGAAAATTACAATGGCCACACATAATCACCAACTAGATGCTTCTACATCTAAACAAAAGGACAAAAACACAGCTTCTGAAAATCTTCAACAACAATTGGAAGACTGACAATGTTCCACCAGTCTGGCGAAAAGCTGATATGGTCCCAATCCACAAGAAGGGAAAATATCAAGCAAAGGTGGACAGCTGCTACAGATCCATCAGTCTCACCAGCTGTGAAGGCAAATCATGAAACTGGTTATCAACACCAGGCATATGCATAATATTAATAACATGTCTTCAGAGCAAGCGGGTTCCAGACAAAATCGTTCGACTGAGGACCAAGTGACATATATCGCTCAGTAGAAGATTGAAAATAGCTTCCAGGACAAGTAAAATACGCTGACGATCTTGATGTACATACATTGATACGGTCGAGAATGAAGGGCTGAAGTTAAGGCTCCAGAAATGTGGAGTGGCCGGTTGTATGTTTCGATGGATCTGTCAGTACATGAATAGGAGGAAAGCAAGTCCATGAAATACAACCGAAGAAACTGAAAAAATGGAGTCCCGAAAGACGGAATCCTCAGCCCCACATTGTTCATATTCTCCATAAACGACATTGTCAACGACCTCCCTAGGAATAACCATGGTGTCACCTATGCGGAAGAGCTTGCACCTTGGTGCTCCGGAAAATAACATCACAAGCGCAGACTATCGGATGCAAGAGGCGCTGATTTTTTTGAAAACTGGACAAAAAAGATGCTTATCGCCATCAAATAAAGGAGGACAACCTACAAATTCATCTTTAGTGTATCCTTGAAAGAACAGCAGGTCCTCAAGATCTGCGGACAGACGCTGCAAGCCGACAACACACCCATTACCTTGGCGTGACCTTCGACAGGCGACCCGTTGAGGCAGGCTGCGGTTAGCACTTATGAAATGAAAAAACTTACCGTCCAACATGGAAGGCTAATGCAGAAATCCTCATGAAGATGTTTGTGGGCAGCGTCAGACCAAACCTTGAGTATGAATTGATGGCATGGGGCACAATCGGTCAAACTGTGACAGAGTCAGCAAGGTGCTTAACCATGAATCAACAATTGTGCCATAAGATCGACCCCTATTCAAGAGCTGAATAAAAATACGTCATTGAACCCATGGAAGACAGAAGGGACACCAAACTTCTCACACAGGCAGCCAAGTCCAAAACGACTGAAAATCCTCACACAAAAACAGACGAAGACAACCAAAAAACGAAAGACACCCACCAGGACTCCAGATACACAGCATTATTCCTTGCATTGACACGAACGACTCTCAGAGCGACGCTGAAAAGAATTCCATCTCCACGGAACACATCCATAATTGCTATCCTGAACAAACTTGACTCATGTCTTCACTGACGTATCTGCTGACCAGGCTGTTAGCAGTGGTGGAGCCGGAATTAACGTCAGGTACCCATTATATTGAGAAGATAACAATGTCCTCACTACCGGTCACTACTCCACCAAATTCAAGGCTGAAACAGCAGCGCTCAATACCGGTGCATCCAACGTTGAACACATCCTACTATCTTCCAACAACTTTGTGTTTTTCAGCGACGCAAAATAAATCCTGCAGGCACTCGACACTACCAGAGGCAAATAACTAAACTACCTGTCAACAGCCTTGTCCTCCGTTTGCAGAGTCAACACGGTCGTGCTGCAATGGGTCCGTTCTCATTTCAACATGCTTGGTAATGAAATCTCAGACGCTGTGAAAAAGGAGGGAGCTACTCAAGAGCAGAATGACAGGTCAAACTTCACCAAAGAAGCCAACACCATTATCAAGACAAAGCAATACGCCAGGTGGCTGCAGAGGCGTCCTCGATACAACAGAAACGACCCTTATCAACTGCTCTCAAGATCCAAGCAGGTCCTCATATTCAGGCTGCGGACAATCCAAAACTGCATGGACCATGTACTGTTCACCAAGTTTAGGACTGGCCAGTCAGACCAGAGTCCCTGTCCAACTGGCAGCATGATAACTTGCTGCAGTCCTGTCACTACACGACGGCATCAGGCGCCAGATCTGGGCGGAGGAGACGACGATGCAAGGGAAGCTCTACGTTAGTTTGGAGGACCTACAGCGCACGGCAACCTTTGCACATAGAACCGGCGTGTCCATTTGAGTGATTGGCAAAACAAAACAAGCGATTTTAACATTCTTCATTTCGGAAAAAGTATCATGACATTTGAATAAATGTTCCAAATGTAAAACAAATCGCAGATACGTGTAAATAACTTCATAACCAATGTAGTGTCCACACTGACTACCGGTAGGTGGTTGACCACGTGCACGTCCTTACTAGTAGTGCAAACTGTCTCAAATAACTCGCATATTTATGGGGGTAACTGGTCTCCGATTGTAAACAGAGAGTTTCGCATACCAAAATGTTCGTAAGGCTCTGTAGATTGCGAAATAAAAAATCGTTTGGTTCAAAAGTGCTGGGGGCTGAGAAATCCAATATGGCGTCCAAGATGGTCGCCAAAATATAATACAAATACAATAAATGCAAACATACTTTTATTAGGTGTTTTTTTTGCATATTTTATCATTTTAACATGTCATACATGTTACATATAGCATTTCAATTTTGATTAAATTTCAATATTATGTNACCCTGATGAGACGCCGCATGATGCGGCGTCTCATCTGGGTCTACGCTGTTTGCCAAGGCCTTTTTTCTAGACGCTAGCATAAATGGGTTTACCATTTTCGCATGACGCGATTCAAATATACATTGCCGTTGGATTGACAATGAATGTAGGCTACATTTCACAAAACCCTAGCACTTAGGACTTTCCAAAGTACAATCCATGTATACAGTTGTAAACTATTCAAGGTTTTTCTTTTTCTCGAGCAAACATATGTTTCTTGTGAAATCATTCTTCTAGATTACAATAATGATCTACAAAGAGAGAGATTATCTATTCCTCGCATGATTTAGTATTGACGTCATTGTTACACGGTACACAACACCACATGTAGAAGAACAAATCATTTGAGCCTCGTTCTGTGAAAAGGGGGTTTAATGCATTTGCGTTAAGTGTCGTCCCAGATTAGCCTGTGAAGTCCACAGAGACGACGTTCCCGCCTAAACCGGATTTTGTTTTCATAAGAAGACGCTTTCTTTAAACGAAAACTATCATAAATACGGAAAGAATCGTCGTCGATTATCCTGTGCGGACTGCACAGGCAGTCTAATCTGGGACGGCACTTTAGCACATGCATTAAAGTCCATTTTTACAGAGCGAGGCTCATTTATATGATAAAGCAATTAATGAAAAGTCATTCCGACCACATAACACAGAGAACAGTACTTTGTTTCAGCGATAGTCCGTATTGATACATAGTTTATGGTACATGTGTATAATGTTCGATACCATGATGTATTATTAAATAAATGCACATTATTTATGCAAAAGTATAATACCATTTAAGCCGCCTGTATGCTCATGTAAATATTTTTTTTTATGTAAAATGTGAATTTACTGAATACATTTGATGTAATAGCATTAAATTGCGTAAATACATTGCACATTCTCGTTTAGATTTTTAAAAGCTCTTAGTACACATACAGCTAACAAGTTGATCACCTTTAAATTCTATGAACACAGACTATAACTAATTCCTTAGGTTTGATTAAGTCTTTAATATAGTTTAATCATGTTCTGGACGTTTGAAACAGAGAAACATCAGAATGATACATATTTCGGCTTTGTTCCATCTGTACGCCTTTCATCTTTAATGTTTTGCGATTTTTTTTTACATATATCATGATAATTAGACGACCTTTTGCGGATAATTAGTAAATATTATTACATCTGCCTAATACACGAGTAGAAAGAATTCGAACATATGCCTCAATTGCGCTTGTTTATTGGGAGTTCAATATATGTTTCTTATTCTTGACAAATAACAAGAAATCTGGGACAAACACAATAAAAAGAAAACGATGACAAACATTAGCCTTGCTGAAAGGTTACACATAACTGACATTCTCATTGCTTTCAATTAAAAACACACGCTCTCTCAGACAGTTTCGATATTATTATTATATATGTATAAGTCTTAGTTTTGTATAAATAATTACTTTTAATAGTTAAAAGTGTTCACCCAATATTTAGTCTGTTTTATTGCAAACCAAAGTCATAATATAATAAAATCAAATGCATTTGTAAGGTTTGTAAAACAACATAATTTAGTGTGCGTTTTATTGAATTGATCACAAAACAGATTGGCTATTATCTATTTTACATTATATTGTCCGACATAATTACAATACAAATTACGTACTGGGCACGTGAAAATACAACGTTCAGTAATTATTGCGAAACATTCATTGCCAGTACCTTAATAACACAGCTATTGCATTTACTTTACTCATTTTCTTCTATCAACAACGAAATTCAGTCGAATTTGCCAAATCGTTCCAATATTGGAAACATTAGTGTTTGTTAATATATGTTGGTAACAAAATATGTTTCAAAAGTGCTATCTGTTCTTTCGATTTATTGAACCACGTTCTGGCAAAACCGGATTAATTGCATGTGCGTTAAGTATCGTCTGTGATTAGCTTGTGCAGTCCGCAACGGCTAAGCACGGACGAAACTTTTCGCATATATTAGATTTTCTCAAAGACGAGCATTCCTTTAAACGAAAAAATACCATAACAGTGGAAATGTCGTCCCTCATTAGCCTGCATAGGCTATTCTGGGACGACACTTAACGCACACACGTTAAGCCCAGAGCGAGGCTTTAACTTCTTTGGATTAACTAACGTTTAGGGACTACACAGTAACTGCAACAGCCGTCCCCTAATGACACTACGAAACCTTGCGTAACTTTATAAAGGACAGCGTAGCTCTAGACAAGCCTGTGCAATCGCAAGGTTGCATAAGACCCATTTTCGCATGACAAGGCTCCACTAATCATTGGGAGCGAGAAGTATGGCACGACAAAACGGCACAGCAAGTGACAAATAGACCACTACAAAAACACGCATGACAAACACCAGCAAATGCATAGAAGTTAATTTGAAGGAAAAATAATAGGGCTAAAGGAATGCGTAAGCATTGGATTTAAATATAATTATATTTGTAATAAACCCCAAAAATAAATGATGTTTATTATAACTTTAATATTATATTAATATTTACCAAAGTATATTCACAATAGGCAATTATGCATGCAATAGAAAAACCTACAATTTTATACGTTTATCATAATAATGATTTAATGAACGACATAAATATTCATCGATTTTTAGTACACGGTATTTGCTTAGGAAGTTAAATTACTTGAGCTGTTTAGCTGGTTCATGGTTACTACGGATACGGCTGGTCTAGCTTCGGTCCGTACTTATTGAGTTGTCTGCCATCCTTCACATAGGCGACAAGGGGATCTCGAATATACTTGCTCAGGCAGCGACAGTCGTTTTCCTCATCCGCCCTCATGTGGAACCACTGCTGCTCGCTCTCCGGTGGGAACCGCCCGGCTCTTTTCAACTCAATCGCAATGGCGTCATACACGGCTTGCATCGAGGGCGACCTTGGAAGCTCGTTGCGAGATATTGCATCCACCACTTCATCCGCAGTGGCTGGCCTTGGTCGCTGGGCGCAGGATGTGTCGTACGGATCTGTGGAGCATTTGCCTTCGTATGGCTTCTGACCTTCCTTAACCTTCTGGCTGTAGACCTCCTGGCGTTTAGGACGCTCAGGGTAGTGTGGGTCGAGCGGGGAAGGTATGAGGTCGGTGAGACTATAAGACATCGAACTTTGTGTGGAATCTGTCCACATTGACGTTGTTGTACGTCGTGGTGTGGTTGTGGTGGTGCGTTGTGTGGGAGTTGTTGTTCGTAATGTCGGCGTTGTTGTACGTTGTGTGGATGTTGTTGTTCGTTGTGTGGTTGTTGATGGTGTTAGTGGAGTTGTTGTACGTGTTGTCGGAGTAATTGTTGGTAATGTAAAGGTTACTGTACGTGTTGTGGGAGTTGCTGTTTGTAATGTGGGAGTTGATGTCCGTGTTGTGGGAGTTGTTGTTCCAGGTATAGTTGTGGTTGTTTGTGAAGTGGGTGTTGTCGATCCCGGCATGGGTGTAGTCGTACTTAATGGGATAGGAGTTGTGGTTACGTTATTGCCAAAATCAAAGCGCGATTCCGACACGCAACGGTTAATAACCGTATCACAATACAGGTCGTCGCTGTTACCGCAGTTGTTAGCGCACGTGGGTGTGGCCGTATAGTTAAACCAGTTGTTGATCCAGTAATCTGCAATGCCGTCTCTGTTCCTCAAAAAGTCCATCCCTACCATGGGGCTGGCACCGCTGTGCTCCAGCGAGCCTGGCACGTCGGGCGGGTAGTCGAACGCCGGATTCACTCCACAGGCGGTCGGCTGGCGCTGCCGGAACCTCTCCCATACGTAGTCTACGAACGCGTGGTGCATGTAAAACACGGGATCAGATGCAGCAATTGATCGTTCCATTGTGCCGCCAACCCACACATGCACCGAGTCGTGTGTACTCTCCCAGGGCTCTGTGAATTCCTACAATATGCAATAAAATACTTTCTTTTATACCTAATGATAAAATATGACATTTCTGCAGTGAATTAACAGCAGTGAAAAGAACAAAATTGTTCTTTTCACCGGTGAAAAAAACAAATTTTCGGAATTTCTTTTTCTATTTTTAGATTTTCATATCAATTTGTACTTCCCTTGTTTATATCCTCGTTTATTTTTTTTTCTATGATCACGAGCAAAATAAAATCGATTATCCACCGAATCCAACATATTTTTTTAATTATATGCTTTTTTTTTTACCGTTTATTTACATTGTTAAAGACTTTAACTGAAGAATTTCCCTGGAATAATGACTTCATTTCGTGAACAAAATGACGTCAAAAATAACGTCATTTCAATGTATTGAGGCACGCCACGGTAGAGAGGGTCACTTTTCAGCGAAAGGGAAATTATAATTAATTATTTTCTTGAAAAAGGGGCATAAAAGAAACAGAAAATTTGTTCATGTCAGTGTAAGATCGTTTGTTATTTCACTCGTGATCATAGAAAAATAATATTTTCACTCGTGGCTGCGCCACTCGTGAAAATATATTTTCTATGATCACTCGTGAAATAACAAACGATCTTACACTGACATGAACAAATATCCTCTATTAATTCGGCATTTGAAGGACGCTCGTACCATTACGTGT
>VMBQ01001973.1:175764-186307 GCA_007657795.1 Dreissena rostriformis
TTTACATGTTCTATTTCATCTTTCTGTTCTTTTTCTTCTGTTATTAGGGTTTTGGCTCTGTGGAGTAGGGTGCGTACAACTGATCGTTTGTGTTCAAGGTGGTGGTTGGACTGAAAGTTCAGATACTGGTCGGTGTGCGTCGGTTTCCTGTAAACCGTGGTTTTCGTCGACCCATCGTCTGCCACGTGAACACATGTGTCCAGGAACGGAATACGGCCTTCTTCCTCCTGCTCTGAAGTGAACTTGATATGTTCGTCTATTGAGTTGATGTGGTCCGTGAATTCTTGGATGTTGTATTCGTGGATTTTTGTCATGGTATCATCCACGTACCTCAGCCAGAGGGACGGTGGATTCCTCGCAGTTTCCAAGGCCTGCTTCTCAAAGAATTCCATATATAAGTTCGCGACAATCGGCGATACGGGAGAACCCATGACCGCACCTTTCTTCTGTAGACGTTGATGTGACTGTGACGTCAGTTAGCCAGTGATCAGCTGATGAAGAAGATGTGATATCTTCGAAAATTCCAAGGTAAATAATTCGGCTCTGAGTCCAAGAATGTACTCAATAATGCATCAACCAGAGGAGAGAAACCTCCACGAGCGTGTTCAACCATGATGTTGAAGAACATGGTTAATGGGTTGGTAAAAACAATTTGTTTTTCTCTTTCTTTTTCCACGTGGATATGTTTTGTTTTTCTCTATACAGTACAATGTACATGCGCAAATACATGCATAATTATCATCATTAACATTTAACACATACACTATAATGTATGCATATCACCGTGTAAAAAATAAAACAGGGGACATTTCGTCTTACATCCAGTAGACACAGGTTCAGCAGGGTGTCAATCCTATCCTGACGCACAAGGTTCCCATTTCCTCGAGCCACGTTCCTCTGCAAGGGTCCCTCGGCGGTGTTCCAGCCGGCAAAAGGCCCTGCGTCCACTACCCCCGTGCCAGGACCTAAAGAATGACCGACCAAATTAATTTACGCGCGAATTTCAATGTTTGTCGATCGATCCAGCACTAAGCATTAGTAAATGTTTTATATATATGTTTTGAAGAGTACATTAATATTAAATCCTACCCAAATGTGCGTTGTCCCACATAATGGAAAACCCGGGCCCGGCCGCCATGTTGTCATCTAACGTACTATCCCAATATGGCAGGGATACAGTTGGGTCTTTCTGTCTCAGAGCTTCCTCGAACCTGAAACGTGGAATAAAATAATTGCTTAAAACTGTATTTTGGATTTTATGTTTTATCTGTTTGATTAAAAAAGGAAGGTCTTTCTTGTAATAGAAGGCAAGGGTTCATGATGAAGGTGGTGATACATATCCTTAACGCACTTTTGAAAAGCTGCCTTACTTTCTACCTAGTGTAATGACAATAAAAACAAATGCTTGTTTGAAATAAATATGTTTAAACTTATCAAAAACCTCATTTCATAAACTGCATATTCATCAACAGAAGAGAAGCATCACTTTAAACTCGTTAAATCAATGGTTTCTGGAAAATCATATAAAGTTATTCATTGTACCACCAAAAATAAGATATAAATACAAAAGATATTATTTATTTTAACGAAATTAAATGAACTTAAATAACTATAAACCTTTTGGAAGAGTTAGTAAGATTGAAATTGAAGACCACATATGTGAGGGTGATAAACTTAAAGAACTAGAAACCTACCTATTGGAAGATTAAGTCATTTGAAATGGAAGACCAATTAACATAGCGTGTTTCACTTGCATGTCTTGTACAATTTTTGTCTGATTGAATGGTAAGATCACGTATGAGAACATGATTGCCTTACAAAGCTAGAAACATGGTGGGCGATTTTAGCCAGAATAAATAAGTCGAACACTTTTGTAAGCGTGATTCACTTACAAAGCCTGGAGCTTACGGGACGATTTGCAAAGATTGCGAAGGCCACATAAGGTAGGAAGATACACTTTCAGGCTAAGAAACTTATTCCTATTTCTTACCTATTCAGATTGTGATTGTAAGACGTGCTTTGTGTGTGTGTTTGACTAAAGTAGACTATTGCACGATTTAAGTCAGATTAAATTGAAAGACCACATATATTAAGGCCATTTACTTAAAGGGCTAGAAAGACCCTGTGCCAGGACAGGAAGGTATCCACTTGGTGAGCTCCACCATCAATCAGGGCGTTCCTTACAAGGTCAGATTGAATCCCAAGACGTGCTTTGTTGGTGGGATAAACAAACGTAGACTATTGGACGATTAAAGTCAGATTGAATTAAAAGACCAAATAGGTTAAGGCCATTAAATTACAGGGCTAGGAATGCACCCTCTGGGTGGGATCCACCAAAACTGGGGTTAATGCATGTGCGTAAAGTGTCTTACCAGATTAGCCTGTGCAGTCCGCACAGGCTAATCAGGTACGACACTTTCCGCCTTAACTGGATATTTGTTTCGAATAGACTTCTTTTAAACGAAAAAATCAATCAAAACATAAAGTTTCGTCCCTGATTAGCCTGTGCGGACTACACATGCTAATCTGGGACGACACTTTACGCACAAGCATTAAGCCCAGTGTTCCCAGAACACGACTCACTTACAGTGCTAGAAAGACTCTGTGCCAGGGCAGGAATGCACCCCCTTGGTGGGCCCCGCCATCTATCAGGGCGTTCCTGTGCACTAGAGCGAAGCACGTCATCGTCCCGTCCTGAAATAAATCTAGAAGGCTTTGAATGCAGTCGCAGTTTGAATAATAAACATTAATTTTGATTTATATGCAGAATTTTTTATTGAAATAAACATATAATATAGTCCATATATTAACATATGTTAAAGAAAACATATCTTTAATTGAATCAAATTAATTCTTGTATACACATAGTTCACTGTCTCCTGGATCGAATCAAATATATCGATATTAAAACCAGTACTCACATGTCACTTGTATGTATTATACTGGGTTCAAAACATAAATTTAACACAGTGCTTATAAATAAATGTGTCTATAATTGTTGTATTATATTTTCTTTGTAAAAGCCTACACGTTTTAAAGCCCTTACAGTACATACTATTCTCGCAGCATAAAACCGATATCGGTCTTCAAAATTAAAAAAAAAGGATTTTCATGCAGATCAATCAATTAATTCAATAAGTCAATAACATTCTGTTTTACCCGGTAAACCTCATTCAACGCGGCGTGGAATCGATTTCTTTGGGCCAGAGACAGGGTCCGGTATTCTTGCCTTGTCCTGAACCCGGTCAGAGGACGCGTGATATCTGGAGGTGCAATCTGCCTTACGTCCACCGTGCCACGCTTTTTTCTCTTCACTTCGTCAAAGGCCTTGCGAGCCCGACGTCCCCTCTGCAGCAACTTTGCTTCCTCCAGTCCTTTGTCGAAGTCACCTGCATACGGGTCGTTCTGCTTTTTCCACAGTGCCACCCGTAGACACCAGATCTTCGCCTTCTCCGGAGGGAAGATTTCTGGGTTTATACCCTTCAAGCAGTCGTAGTATAAATTGGTAACTTCCACTTTAACTTTCCCCCCACTTTTTCCTCTTGGCGGAACTGCATAGACTGTGAAAATATAATGCATTTTGTTTCCCCATCGGCACTTATACAATTCTGTACATTTCCTACCATTTTGGTGCATATACACGATTTTCTCGATTCTTTTAAATTCAAAAATGATGATAATGTCTACCCAACGATGGAAGAGCTAATGTGACGGAAAATAAAACTGACTTAGGATTGAAGACGATTAATTGTTAAGAGCAAAACACTTCTGCATACATGGAACATAAATATAACGCTCAAAAGAGCAAATAAGTAATTGGTTTGTACTTAACAAGTATAAACATTGACTCACTGTCTGCTGGCCTTGTACCATTGCTTCCCGTTCCGGGTCTGTAGAAACACTTGTCCTTAACTTCATTAGTACCTTTCAGCTAAACATGAATTACATTGGTTTTAGTTATATACCCCATAGCAACAATTGATGAAACATTTTCATATGGACACTGCATTAGGTAATGGAACGACACGTAGTTAACATATAGACACCTGAACGAAACTGTCTTTGTTAAAATAAGTAACAATAAGAAAGACATTTAGCAGCGTTTTTTAGAATATGTCTTGTTGGGTGTCGTAAAATTTACTCGAAAATGAAACACTAGACTATATATGATAGAATGATTTCATACCATAACATGTAGGTTTCAAGACGCCAATTGACGATAATTCAACACTAAATAGTATGATATTCATACCATAACATATATTTGACAAAACAACATTTGAATGAAAATATAAACGAAGTGAAACTCCATTTGCACCATCAATTGAGACATCCTATCATCACAATTAGGTACATAATTCACAAAATCACATGACATACACACGCTTAAAATCATTAAAACTGAGACAACCGCATTGGAATAGCGAATGCATAGCTTGGCATAGGGGTTTTAACCCGGTTTTAATTGCTCAAAACACACTTAGTTCAGTATGATTGAAGTGAATAGAACATGTACATATTTGACAACAGGAAAACGAATTTAACGCGCATGCATTTCAATAATAGTAACTAGCCTTACCAGCTTGTTAAATGCATATATTGTTTCCTCTATCTCTTTCACGTAACCATCGATGGTTATCTTTGTTATTTCGTCGCCAGTTGCTCCATTATATCCAAGCATTAAGCACGTGCTTGCTAAAAGCACGAACGCTCGTGCTAAAAGGACCATTGGTACAACACAATATACCCTATAACCTAACAAATGTCTTAGCAACTGGCTCGCAATTAATTGAAGAATTTATCAGCAAGAGTCAATGTTAATTTATACCTCTTGTCAACCTCTTGGCAACCTAAGTCGACATCTTGTTTGTGTAAGAAAGCATGTAATTTGGCAACGTGTCGCATAAAACAAATTATGCCACTAATCTGTTTTCTAGTGAAAGACACATTTATATAGAAAGCATTCTGGATAACAGATCAGTTGAACCTATAAAAGCTAATCGCATGAAATCAAACTACATTTAACAGCAACCATTTTATACTCGAGGATAGTCTCATGCAGAATGTCGGAAACAGACTGATCAAAATAATCAGATAATGACGATGACTGCCCCCAAAAATCCATTATAGCTGCTATTAACGAAAAAAATGTTACTATAGGTTTGTAAATTGCTCATTAACAATGTATATCAGTATGTTATTTTAATCAAGATTTGGCCCCTGATAAAATCGTATAAGTTTGTTTTAATAACAATTTACATTTTCGATACTAAGGAATCATTTTTTCGGGGCACTTAAAATATACACAAAAAAAACAATTCAATCAGTATAGAAAGGGATAATACACGAGTTAGAAGATCGATCTCTATCAATGTAGAATAATAAGGACTTATAACGAGGCCGTTTATTTGAATCCAGTAATGAACTAGATTCGACAACGCTTGCAATTTAACATGCTTACTGAGACATAACTAGTTTAGAACTGAAATTGAAATCATTGGTGAGAGACATCGAAGGCAGAAGGCAATTCATTTAGAGACTTGTTAAGATCAGTTTTATTAAATTGTGAGTTATGTTATAGAGCAAGTTGATTTCTAGTATATAAATCCATTTTATTAACAGTCTCTATTTGTCCATTATAAATGAACTGATCAGTCCGCGTCTCCCGTAAGAATCCCTTTATAATGTAATTTAGAACAAATCTGATTTATTTGGCATATGTAATGAAAACAAACACATTTAGTAGGGAATAAACACGACGATTCTGGAATTGATCCGTGAGCTGTAAAATAAATGAACGAGTTTGCTTTCTTAACACCCAGAATAAATCGAAAATATCTTTGAAAAAGATATACTACGTTGATGTTGGTTTCCTGCTGGTGAAAGGTCGTTAGTAGATCAATGAGATCAAAGGGAAATATGGTGACATATGTCGCGGATGTTGATATTTTCTGCAAATTTCTAAGCTTCATCACACCTACATCATTACTGGATTACAGTTGAGTTTTTTTCTCATTAGTATATATATTTTTATAATTCATCTATGACTAAAAAACACAAATATTTCGCAAAATATCCAGAAATATTTCAAATATTTATTCAACGACAAACGCCAAACAATTTAACTATGCAATTTATTATCTTAAAGGTTTGGCATAATAATGTCAAGGCTGGGATCATTTGTATTATACAGGTTCCCCCGAGAACGGCGGGAAATTTAAGTACATAATGTCTATCCCCCGTGACAAGCGGGAAGTGTGTTCGTGGAAACTATGCCGATGAACACNAAATTATAGATTGTTGTTAACCAACAATGATACACATGATTTAAGAACGTTTAGCTAAATATGTGGGTAACCTGATCTTTCATTTACAGAAGTCTAATCTTTACTGTCATTTGAAATATCGTCATTCCGCATTGAAACTTCACTCTGCTGGTTATCACTACAGTTGCAAACAACTGTCAAACAATTATTTAGCGTATGCGTAAGAAAACAAAATACACAATTTGCAATAAAAAATATAGACCATGCCATATATATATATATATACTTGCATATTTTGTTTTGCAAATGAATATTTTTAGTTTTCACCCATACGCCTAAGCGGTACAATTGTGTGTCCAGATATATGTAATAATTATATTTATTTCTTTTTTAATGAAACAAACGAAAACTGTATGATAAATAAATAAGAAAAAGAAGACGAGCACGTTTCTAATCGACAAACGCTTATTGTTCTAATAGGGTATATGTACATGCATTGTCAAGTTTTTAAACAAAATAACTGATATAAACGACAAACAGTTGATAAAGTTTCTGTTTTTCAATATTCCTTTATTTATAAATTAAAAACTAACGTCTTGAAACTCTTTTGAATAATACAGCGGTGATAACTTTCTGTCGCATAGTTTCTTTATGCGACTTATGCAGTAAAAAAAATTCGTACAAACCGTTTTTTTAAACATAGAAAATATTTTATGCTTTTCTCAAATAGTTTTGAGTGTAATAAAATCGCTACTTAATAACATCTAATTTCAATTTAAAAATGTTTTGAGTTATATGATATGGAATGCAGCTATTAAGGATCATCTCGTCATTTATGTCAGTGGTAAATATTCTTCTAAACTGGCTTTTTGTCAGATACGTGTTCACAGTGAAACGTTTGACACTTTGGTCGAGAATAGATGATGCTCTACAGTAATGTGGTACACAAATGATATGAACAATATAAAAACACGTATGTTTTTCTACAAAAAATGACGCAAAGAACAAGCAAGTTTGAAATATTTTACAAGGTCCTATTAAAAAGTTGTATTTATAATTAAAGGTAGTTCGGTCCCATCCCACGAAACTGTTAAGCAATGGAATGAAACAGGAAACTGTCGCTAAAATGAAATGTATGTCTTTTTGTACATAAATGTAATTGAAATTACCTCTCATGTGTTATGTTTAAGTTCCTCTAACAAATCTACTGAAATTAAGTGGTTCAGATTGTGAAGAACAACAATGTTACAAGTACCACGTGTATTTATGGGTGTAGCAGTGGCAATACGAGAGTTTAATTGTTGGTTCAATGTGCTATGTCAACAAGTCCGAAGTCCAAACCAGTGCAAACAGACAGCTTATTTGTTTTGCTATATAATGAGCTTTATATAAAAACTTGTAGCTTAATGGTGAGAAGTAAGAGGCTTTCAGCTCGTTAATGTGCCTGGAATGTGCCCAATCCAGAGCGTGGATTTAGACATGAAAGTTAATTGCTTTCTTAATGACCCAAATACTTTACACACGATTAACCGCGCTGTTTCATTAACACAACACATGTGGCTGGTTTTAAAGTGTGTGTAAACTAATATCCATTAGCATTATACATATTAAAACCTATGTTTAACATGGTAAATGGTCGTCCGCACAACACTTAAAATTTGGATCTGAAATCGAGACGGAACGTTAGTTTGGGTTTAAAGAAAGTTCCCACAATGCACATAATTGCACCGTTAATAACGTAGGTGAGCCTAACAAATGCTCTAAAACAATGTTCGAATGTTCAAATCAAATACGAGAGATTGATTTGTGTTCGTACATCAAAGTAAGGTATCGTAGTGAACAACACAATAAACAAATATATACTGTTTAAACGTATAAGTTATTATTAGCACTCCGCCGATACCAACATTTTTAATCGTATTTATAACCTTACCTAAATTTGTAGCTATGTTCCGTATAAGCAAATCTGCACATAATATCTAAGATTTCCAAACATCATGCTGTGTATATCCAACGTTATAAATTTTCATCGAAAAAAGGATACGTAGCCAATATTTTTTTGATATTTCACTCAAATAAGCAAATGACACAATAGGATTTATCCATTTGGATCTACTGGGTAAATGAGTTTTGCAAGAATTAAATTGAAAAGACACATGTGACCATTGTTTGAATATAAATTATAGATTGTTGTTAACCAACAATGATACACATGATTTAAGAACGTTTAGCTAAATATGTGGGTAACCTGATCTTTCATTTACAGAAGTCTAATCTTTACTGTCATTTGAAATATCGTCATTCCGCATTGAAACTTCACTCTGCTGGTTATCACTACAGTTGCAAACAACTGTCAAACAATTATTTAGCGTATGCGTAAGAAAACAAAATACACAATTTGCAATAAAAAATATAGACCATGCCATATATATATATATATACTTGCATATTTTGTTTTGCAAATGAATATTTTTAGTTTTCACCCATACGCCTAAGCGGTACAATTGTGTGTCCAGATATATGTAATAATTATATTTATTTCTTTTTTAATGAAACAAACGAAAACTGTATGATAAATAAATAAGAAAAAGAAGACGAGCACGTTTCTAATCGACAAACGCTTATTGTTCTAATAGGGTATATGTACATGCATTGTCAAGTTTTTAAACAAAATAACTGATATAAACGACAAACAGTTGATAAAGTTTCTGTTTTTCAATATTCCTTTATTTATAAATTAAAAACTAACGTCTTGAAACTCTTTTGAATAATACAGCGGTGATAACTTTCTGTCGCATAGTTTCTTTATGCGACTTATGCAGTAAAAAAAATTCGTACAAACCGTTTTTTTAAACATAGAAAATATTTTATGCTTTTCTCAAATAGTTTTGAGTGTAATAAAATCGCTACTTAATAACATCTAATTTCAATTTAAAAATGTTTTGAGTTATATGATATGGAATGCAGCTATTAAGGATCATCTCGTCATTTATGTCAGTGGTAAATATTCTTCTAAACTGGCTTTTTGTCAGATACGTGTTCACAGTGAAACGTTTGACACTTTGGTCGAGAATAGATGATGCTCTACAGTAATGTGGTACACAAATGATATGAACAATATAAAAACACGTATGTTTTTCTACAAAAAATGACGCAAAGAACAAGCAAGTTTGAAATATTTTACAAGGTCCTATTAAAAAGTTGTATTTATAATTAAAGGTAGTTCGGTCCCATCCCACGAAACTGTTAAGCAATGGAATGAAACAGGAAACTGTCGCTAAAATGAAATGTATGTCTTTTTGTACATAAATGTAATTGAAATTACCTCTCATGTGTTATGTTTAAGTTCCTCTAACAAATCTACTGAAATTAAGTGGTTCAGATTGTGAAGAACAACAATGTTACAAGTACCACGTGTATTTATGGGTGTAGCAGTGGCAATACGAGAGTTTAATTGTTGGTTCAATGTGCTATGTCAACAAGTCCGAAGTCCAAACCAGTGCAAACAGACAGCTTATTTGTTTTGCTATATAATGAGCTTTATATAAAAACTTGTAGCTTAATGGTGAGAAGTAAGAGGCTTTCAGCTCGTTAATGTGCCTGGAATGTGCCCAATCCAGAGCGTGGATTTAGACATGAAAGTTAATTGCTTTCTTAATGACCCAAATACTTTACACACGATTAACCGCGCTGTTTCATTAACACAACACATGTGGCTGGTTTTAAAGTGTGTGTAAACTAATATCCATTAGCATTATACATATTAAAACCTATGTTTAACATGGTAAATGGTCGTCCGCACAACACTTAAAATTTGGATCTGAAATCGAGACGGAACGTTAGTTTGGGTTTAAAGAAAGTTCCCACAATGCACATAATTGCACCGTTAATAACGTAGGTGAGCCTAACAAATGCTCTAAAACAATGTTCGAATGTTCAAATCAAATACGAGAGATTGATTTGTGTTCGTACATCAAAGTAAGGTATCGTAGTGAACAACACAATAAACAAATATATACTGTTTAAACGTATAAGTTATTATTAGCACTCCGCCGATACCAACATTTTTAATCGTATTTATAACCTTACCTAAATTTGTAGCTATGTTCCGTATAAGCAAATCTGCACATAATATCTAAGATTTCCAAACATCATGCTGTGTATATCCAACGTTATAAATTTTCATCGAAAAAAGGATACGTAGCCAATATTTTTTTGATATTTCACTCAAATAAGCAAATGACACAATAGGATTTATCCATTTGGATCTACTGGGT